>PVJH01005404.1:0-112734 GCA_004026705.1 Nesogale talazaci | reverse complement strand
TTGCAGATCTCCAGTGATTTTAACAGCAGTTGTGAATACTTAATGAAGTTCATTGTGCATTTGCAACAAATTGGTCACCTCTCCCAAGCCCACAGAGAAATGTGGAAGGAGAAGAAGAGGCACTGGCAGTGAATCTGATCTCTCATCAACAAGAACAGGAGTGAGGATTTGACAGCCTGGAGCCAGGGGGAGAGTGGCCGGGTGCCCCGGCATCCTAGGGTCCTCCCTCCATAGGCATCTTGCTGCTCACCCTTCTCGCCAATCTCACACACCGTGCCATCGCCACGGCTCTGTCCGTCTGTCCTGCCCGCTCCTTTGTCCCTGTCACTTCTGCAGAGATATCAACCCCAAGCCTGGTCTTACTGGTGCCTGCGTGAATGCCCAAGAAATATAGGCTCTCAATTGGCATGCTTATTAAAACTACACACCCCTCGTATCGCAAACACCTTCAATCACTTAACTCCTTTTCAGCAAGGACTTTGTTTCCTTATTTCACCTTGCCCCAGACCAACAAGCATCAGGCTGATCTTCGGGGGCAGCAAATGCTTGCTGAGTGGGTAGGGGCAGCTCAGGAAAGGGGGAAGAGAAGGCCTGGGTGATTCCAGTAATGTCATCAATGTCCCTGGGTGATTCACATGCAGATGGTGGGATTGGTGTGTGTCTTGCTGTGTATGTTCTCAACAAACACAACATGAATACAATTTAAAGAAGGGGGGATAGGAGAAGCTGCAACAGGAGCCAAATAGAAGAATAATATCAATGGGTGGGATGTCTTCCTATGGAAAAGGCAATTAAGCATTTCATTGAGACAACTAATAGATGCTTTGATGGGAATCCGTGATGAACCTGTGATGCGCTCAGTGGCAGGAAACCACCACGCAGATTCCAGATACTTTGGCCACAAGATGGTGAGAGGATTCCAGGTGCCCAATTTGAGTCCAGGTGCAAACTCTACCACCTACCAGCCTTAGATTCTCACAACTTCAGATCTCTTGTTAGTAAAACAGGACTATTTCTAGCAGCGCCTCAAAGGGCTGTGCACTTTGAAGACGACACTGTGTTTAAAGCATGCTGCAAGCACTTAGTGAACATTGGGGGATTCTGTTTGGGATGAGGGGAGTCAAAATATATTACTTTAACTCGTTTCCAGAGTCACGTTGTCTAAAAAAATAACAATAAAATTCATCTTGGCCGTAGGATAGTGCATGCTGCTGAAGGTGGTCTTTTCTGGTTTGCTTTTCAAATAAACAGAACTGCCCCAAAGGGTCCTCAGGGCTGTCATCTTTATGGAAGCAGACTGCCACATCTTCCTCTCGCAAAACAGCTAGTGGGCTCAAGCCAACAACCTGTAGATTAACAGGTGAGCACTTAACCATCGTGTAACCAGGACTCCTTTTATCGAATAAGAACTTAAAGAAACGATGCAACGTGAGACTCATAAATAGTTATACATCTTTAGCATATCCTAAATATCTGGCTGGCCCCACACCTAGCACTTCTTTGTGAAAATGCACACGCTAATGAAATACGAGGGTGAGTAAAAAGGGTATTGTTCCAAAATCATGTTTTTGTCATAATCATGTTTCATCAAGTCTGTTCCAATGCAGAGCAGCCCCTATGTACAACAGAACAAAAAGGTGCCCAGTCCTGCATGACTCACACATTTGACCTTATGTTTGAGGCCATGGTCACAGCCACTGTGTCAATTGATCTCATGGAGTGTCTTCCTCTTTCTCAATGACCTTCTCTTTGATCAACCAAGATGCCCTTGTTCAGGGATTGCTCTTTTCTGAGGAAGCGTCCACAGTCCATGAGAAAATCTTGCCATTCTTACATAGAAGGCGCATTCTGGCAGCACAGATTTCAAGGAAGGGTTCTACTGCTCCCACTTTGCCCACATACATTTTTTAGAAGTTATGTTACTGGGGCCTCATACAGTTCTTATCACAATCCATGCTCACATCCATTGTGTCAAGCACATTTGTACGGATGCTGCCACCATCACTTTCAAAACACTTTCCTTCTGTTTGAGCCCTTGGAATCAGCACATCCTACTCTCACCTTCCCCACTCTCCCTCCCTCATTGAGCCTCTGATATTTTTTTTTTCATATCTTACACTGAGCACTGTCTCCCTTCTCCCACTTTTGTGTTGTCCATCCCCCTGGGAGAGGGCCATATGTCGGTCGTTGTGATTGGTACCTTTTTCCATCCTCCTTCCCCTCGCACTCCTGGTATCTCTACTCATATTATTGGTCTTATGGATTCCCTGGATTCTCTGTGTAGCAAGTTCTTATCTGTACCAGTGAACATGCACTGTTCTAGCTGGATAATATCAGCTTTTTTGTTTGTTCAATTGTTCTTGCTTTTGTTTTAAATCATTTTATTGGGGGCTGAAATAACTCTTGTCACAACCCATATGGTCATCCATTGTGTCTAGCACCTTTGCACATTTATTGCCATAACCGTTCACAAAACATTTACTTTCTACTTGAGCCCTTGGTATCAACTCCTCATTTCCCCCCTCCCCCTCATGAACCCTTAGTAATTGTAAATTATTATTATTTTGACATCTCCCTTCACCCACTTTTCTGTTGTCCATCCCCTAGGGAGGGGGTCATATGTAGATCTTTGTAATCAGTTCACCCTGTTACCCCACTTTCCTTCCTCCCTCCTGGTATGGCCACTCTCACCACTGGTCCTGAGGAGCTTATCTGTCCTGGATTCCCTGTGTTTCCAGCTTTTATCTGTACCAGTATACATGTTCTGGTCTAGCCCAATTTGTAAGGTGAAATTGTTATCATGATAGTGGGGAGGAGGAAGCATTTAAGAACTAGAGGAAAGTTATATGTTTCATCATTGCTACACTGCATTCTGACTGGCTCATCTCCCTGTGGCCCTTCTGTAAGGAGATGTCCAATAGTCTACAGATAGGCTTTGGGTCCCCACTGTACAATTCCCCTCATTCACAATGATATGATTTTTTCGATTCTTTCATACCTGATAAGTAATCCCTTCCACACCTTGTGATCACACATGGTGCCAAGGCTGGTGTGATTCTTCCCTGTGGGCTTTGTTGCTTCTCAGCTAGATACTCATTAGTTTATCTTCAAGCCTTTAAGACCCAAGATGCTATATCTTTTGATAGCCAGACACTATAAACTTTCTTTACTATATTTTCTTATGCACCCACTTTGTCTTCAGCAATTATATTTGGAAGGTGAGCATCATAGAATGTCAGTTTAATAAAAACAAAGTGTTTTTGCATTGAGGAGTAGTTGAGTGGAGGTCCAATGTCCATCTGCTACCTTAACACTAAGCCTATAAATACATGCACATATATTTGTATATATTTACATATGCACATGCCTACATATGTACTTTCAATATTCTTCCCCACAGTACTTTCAATATTCTTCCCCAGAACCATAATTCAAATGCATCGATTCTTTACAGGAGCAGACCGCTGCATCTTTCTCACTCAGAGCACTTTGTGGATTTGAACTGCCCGCCTTCCGGTTAGCAACTTACTGTTTTAGTCACGATGCCACCAAGGTATCTTCTTCTACTTTGGTTTTACACACTATTCTACAGCACTTTAGATATTCAACTTCAGAGAGTGAGGAAATGTTTTCATGTCCCATTCCTGGAGACAAGGGAGGCTATGAATCAGATACTAACAATCTACTTTCTCTCTTAAAGAAAAGATACTCTTTTTCTGTATTTAATTAATATGATGATAAAGCGTGGGCTTTTTCTCTAGACGTTCATTTTGGTATTATAGGATGAATATTCAGATTACAATCTCGCCTTGTGATAAATAAGGCCTTAAGCCAACCTCCACCTTCAGATATATGTTATCAGGAGAGACCGACCCCAAGAGAAGGACATCAAGCTTGGTAAAGGAGAAGATCATCGGAAAAGAGAAGGGTCCTCAATAAGATGGACTTACACAGCCACTACGACAATGGACATAAACCTAACACCAGTTGTGAGGATGTTTCAGGACCAGACAGGGTTTTGCTTTATTGGGCATCAGCCGCTATGAGTTGGTACACACTAGATGGCACCGAACAACACCAGCACTCCTTCCACCAGCAACGGAGGCGACGCGGACGCAGTGTCTCACTGCTGATTTCCAAACAATTCATCTGAGAAGCACGTGCCACCCTTTGGAAAACAGCCAAACTTCACAGCGCTGCCACAAACATAGGGTGTGACATCCCTGACTCAGCACAGGGGCACAGCTCCTGAATGCACAGGACTGAAGACTACAAAGAAACCCATTGGCTTGCAGAGAAAACTTAAGTAAGTCAATAAACTGAGTGTTGGGAATAGATCACAGCAAAGTCACTGTAAAACAGAAATCCAAACCCCATTGGGATGTGGCTTTTTGACCTGCTACCAGGAAAGATTGACATGCCAATCATTTTTCCTTGCATTTTTATGTAAATCTCATTTTTATGGGATCGTTGAATTGCTAGCTCTGGAGTCTAGTACTCTATTAATCTGTAAAATGAGTCTCTATGGGAACTCTTCATGGAAGCATTTTTAGTTTGTTTTGTTTTATTCTTGGTAACAGTTCTTTTGTATATTTGGAGTAGTTGGCTTGCTTGTTTTCTCTTTAAAATGATTTTTTTTTATGATTGTGCACAGTGATGGATGGGAGGGCAATCTGGAGGTAATGTCTGATGCCCCTTTGATACCAGGATTGACTCAGCTGATCTGAATGGCCACGTGAGGGTCTCCTTCCTCCCTCACCATGCCTTATGCTCCCCTCCAGAAGCTGAGTGCGGTTCAACCAAAGAGAATGACCTCAGACAGGAAGACAATCCTTGGGCCAAGGGTACACAAGTAGTTTAGCTCCCCTGCTAGAACCTCCAAACAAGCTCTCAAGAATACACTCAACAAAATACACACCAACTCACCTTCTACATGTACCATTGAGTGACAGTAACTCCATTTTTCCAGTTCTGCAATCATTCTCACCTTTTCTCAGTGATTCTTCCCCATATGGTTCTTTTCTTCAGAGTTGCTATTGTCAATTTGGTCCCTTACAGATAGCTATTTTGAAATTCATAATGGTAAAAGCAGACTTACTTGACTCCAAAAATTCAAAACTCTCTGACATCGAATCAATGCCAACTCAGAGCATCTCTATCAGACAGGGTAGAACCGCCCCTGTGGGTTTACAAGACTGAACTCTTTATCAGAGTAGAGACTTTCTTCCAGAGAGTGCCTGCTGGTTTCAAACTGTTCACCACGTGGTTGGCAGCCCAATGCATGATCTTGTTTGGTGCTAAGAGGTCTACAGGAGATATTTTGTTTTTAATACTTTCTTGTTATTTTATAACAAGTTTTGGGAGTTCATCTACCATATCTACAGTTTTTCTATGCTTCCCTTTTGATTAGGGCTCTTCTAAGAAACCTCTGATCAAAATGTTGCATATTGGTAACCAAACACCACCCACTTCTTCTCACCTCCTAATAAAGGAGATGCTGTTCATGGAGACAATTAGCCACACATTCCATATCCACCGCTATTCCTGACACTTCTTTTTCTCTGTTGTTCCAGGTGATGCAGGACAAAGGTGAGGCTTTCTACTCCAATAAAGAGTGACCGTCTTTGAAATCGACAGGGGTGGTCTTATCTTGTCTTATAAGGTCACTAGGAGACAGTATCAACTCAACAGCTGGTCAGTTGTGAGTCTTTTGGGGTGAATGGAGACCCAATGTTGTGCCTCAGATGACTGTTCGCAAACTGTGAAAGACGCCAGCACTACAGAGTGAACTAGGAGGTAGACTGGAAGAGCACTAGACCAATTCACATGAGAAAACATGACCTTACACCTCCAAACCAAGGAGCAAAATTCCCATAATGTGTTTGGGTTCACATAAATGTATCTGTCACACAAATTTTGCCGATTCAACTTTTCACCGGGGTGCAACTTATGGACAGCCATGACAGTAAGCCACTGTGCAACACTACCAAGAATCAGTATGATGTTTCTATTACCATGAGCCGCCATCCCCATTTCTCATCCCCCATTTCTCCTCCCCAGGGAGGAGTAATAAATGTTGGTCTCTATACATTTAGCTCTTCTTGAATTTTTCTGCAGGTGAGGTCATACAATATTTGTCCTTTTATTTTTGACTTATTTCATTCCATATGTCTTCATGTTCCATTTGTACTGTAGCATGTCCCAAAACTTCGTCTCTTCAATTGGCTGAATAGTATTCCATTGAGTGCACATACAACATTCTGTTGATCCATTTATCCTTTAGGGGCCATTTAGGTTTTGACTAAATGTACATTTTTTGCTCTTATAGATAGTGTTTCCATGGGCATTGGTGTGCAAGTCTCTGTTTGCATCTCTGATAGGAAGCACAACCCTATTTTCCACATTTTGCTTTCCCATCAGCAATGAATAAGGGCTCTGCTTTCCATACATCCACCCTAATATTATTTTGATATTTTGGTTTGTCTTATGGTTTTTAAATTTTAGCCATCATAGTGTGAGTATAAGGAGCTTTGGTGGTAGAGGGATTACACATAGCCTTGCCAACTGCAAGGTTCACAGTTCCAAACCACTAGCAATTCCAAGGGAGAAAAACAGGGATTTCTATTCCCTTGAAGAGTTAGCGACACAGAAACCCACGGAAGCAGTTCTTCCCTCTTCTGTAAGGTCACTTTACATTCACATCACTTCCATGTCAGTGAGAGGGTTAGTGTAGGTATACTGGCATCTTTTTAAAAAAAATTTTATTGCAGGCTCATACAACTCTCATCACGATCAATACATCCATCCATTGTATACAGACCGCATTTGTACACTTGCTGTCCTCATCACTCTCAAAACATGCTCCTTCTACCTAGACCCTTGGCATCAGCTCCCCATATTTCTCCTACCCCTCCACTCTCCCTCTCCCACAAACCCTTACAAATAAATTTACAAATTATCATTATTTTGTCACATCATACACTGTCCGATATGTCACTTCACCCATTTCCCTGCTATCCTTACCCCAGGGAGGAGGTCACATAGAGATCCCTGCAATTGATACACCCTCTCTACTCCACCTTCCCTCCACCCTCCCAGTATCACCACTCTTATCACTAGTCCCTAAGGGATCATCTGTCCTGAATTCCCCATGTTTCTGGCTCCTAACCATATCATTGTGCTTCTAGTCTAGCCAGATTTGTAAGGTAGAATTGGGATCATGATATGAGGGGGAGGAAGCATTTAAGAACTATAAGAAAGTTGCGTATTTCATTGTTGCTATACTGCACCCTAACTGACTCATCTCCTCCCTGTGACCACTCTGTAAGGGAATGTCACTTCACATATTAATGGGCTTTGTGTCCGCAATCTGTACTATTCATTTATAATGGTGAAATTTTTAGGTCATTGATGCTTGATACCTGATCCCTTCAACACCTCATGGTGACACAGACTAGTGTGCTTCTTCCATGTGGGCTCTGTTGTTCCTGAGCTAGATGGCTGCTTATTTACTTTCAAGCCTTTAAGACCCCAGACACTATATCTTTTGACAGCTGAGTACCATCTGCTTACTTCACCACATTTGCTTGTGCACACATTTATCACCAGCAAATGCATCGGCAAGGTGGGCATGCAATGTTATGATTTTTAGTTCTTTGAATCCTGAAAGCTGATACCTTTGACACCTCGTGGTCACACAGAGTGGTGTGTTTCTTTCATGTGGGCTTTGTTGCTTCTGAGCTAGATGGTCGCTTGTTTACTTTCAAGCCTTTAAGACCCCAGATGCTATATTTTTTAATAGCTGGGCACCATCAGCTTTCTTCACCACTTTTGCTTATGCATATATTTGTCTTCAGTGATCGTGTAGAGAAGGTGAGCATCATGAAATGCCAATTTAATAGAACAAAGTGTTCTTGCATTGAGGAAGTACCTGAGTGGAGGTCCAATGCCCATCTGCAATGCCCATAGTGTCTTAACACTAACCCTATAAGTATATGCACGTAGATCTATTTCCCCATCATCATATATAAATGTATTCACCTATGCATATGCCTGCATCTAGACTTCTATGAATGCCCCTAACCCCCACCCCCCAGTTACTTCCTCCATTTCCTTCTACTTCCCTCCCCCTCCATTATCATGCTCAGCCTACATTTGGGTCCCAGCAATTTCTTTCTGTTACATTACTCCTGATCAATCCCTTTCAGACCTCTCACATCTTCCCTGTCACTGACTTTGAATCACTTGGTGTTCCTCTATCCCTGGACTGGCCAACACCACCTCCTTTCCCTCAACTCCCCATCTCCCACGTCCTCTCAGTACCATCTGTTCCATTGTTTTCTCCTCCAGTCTCTTCATCCAGACTATTTTATCTCAATAGACTTGCAGAGATAATAAAATGTACTCAAAAAAAAAGACATTGAAGATGAAATGACCATAGAAAATAAAAAGATGAAAACAACAAAAAATACAACATTCAAAACATACACAGATAAGTAAAAAAACTAAAAATAATAATAACAAAATAAAAACCTGTAAATAGTTCAAGGTCTGTTCATTGACCTCCAGGAGTATGCCCTGGTTGAGTTTGATGGGGTGCCACACCCTGGCCCCAAAGTATATTGTTGACACTCCCTCGGGAACTCCATGCTCTGCTGCACACCCTTAGTGTTTTGCCATGGTATGGTTGGGTCAGACAAGATACAATCCCTACCCTGCTTCTTCATTGTTGTCCCCATAGGGCCTTGGGTCAGGGAGGGATGCCGAGATTCATAGTGGGGCCGGCCATATGGTCCTCTCTGTGCATTGGCTGTTCTGAGTGGGGATATCGTCCTCAGGGCTTGCAGGGCCAAAATGCATTCCACTCTCTCTTCCTCTGTTCTCATACACTCTGGTCAGGCATGTCCCACTCCCCATGCTGCAGCTTCAGTGCTGTCCTCTAAAGCAAACTGCCCTGGGGGAGAGCTGGCTGTCCACGATTAGGATTAGGCCCTCAGCCCCCTCTCCTGGCTCCCCACTCCATGAATGGTCTCTTATGGCTTTAATTTGCATGACACTCAGAGTCTTTTCATGTTTTCCATGGGTGCTTGAATGTCTTCTTTGGTAAAATGTTAATTGAAGTCCTTTGCCTATTGTATGATTGAGTGATCTGTCATTTTAGGTTGTTGGCATTTTACAAATGTTTTTGTTAGAGACACTGTTTCTGAAGATATTCTCCTCATTGGTAGCTTATCTTTTCACTATTTGAGTAAAACAAAAGTTCTCAATTTCTACGAGGCTCATTTATTTATTTTGTCTTTCATGCTGTTTGTGCTTCGATTATCATAACAGACAACCCATTGTTGAAAACTAAGCCTGACAGCATTGCCCCACTTGCTCTTCTAAGAATTTTTATGGCTTTAATTTGTACTTTTAGTACCTTAATTAATTTTGGATTTGTTTCTGTGTATAGTATGAGGCAGAGATTCTGTATTTTCTTTTTGGAATTCATAACAACCCTCCTTTCCATTGAATGGACTTCACACTCTTTTCAAAAAATCAATTGACCATATATGTATGTATTTATTTCTGGACTCTCATTCTATTCCAATAGTCTATGTATCTACTGTAATAATAGTAGCAGGATGTTTTGTTTTGTTTTTAATTAATAAATCATTTTATTGGGAGATCTTACATATATTATAACAATCCACACATCCATTATATCATGCAGACATGTGCACATGTTGGCATCAACAATTTCAAAACATTATTCTTCTTGAGCCCTTTGATATCAGCTACTCTTTATTCCCTCCCTCCCTCACCTTACCACCCCTGTGAATCCTTTATATAGTATGTATGGTTATTATTATTTATACATGTCTTGCACCACCCATTCTATGTCTTAACCTACAGTAGCTGTACATTATGGCTTTTTTATTATGTTTTAAAATCAAAAAGTGAGTCCCACTTTGTTCTTCTCCTTCAGCATAGTTTTAACTATTAGTACCTCTTGACTTTTTATATAAATTTGAATTTTGGTTCTTCCATTGCTGTAAAGCAGTTCACTGGAAATTTGGTCAGAATAGCATTGAATCTATAAACTGCTTTGGATGGCATCAACATCTTAATAATAGTAAGTCTTTAAATCCAACACATGGAACCTCTTCCCATTCATTTAAATCTTCTTTCATTGCTTTTAGTAGCATTTTATAGTTTTCATTGTATAATATTTTTCACATCCCTGGTTGACAAACTAAATAAGTATTGATGTTTTTGAGTTATGGTGTGGTTAAATCTTGAATGTACATGGACTGTCAAAAGGACAAACAAATCTGTCTTGGAGAAAGGCCCTCAAGGCTAGATCTCATATACTTTGAATACGTTATCCCTTGAGAAGAATGCCATGCCTGGTAAAGTAGGTTGGTGAACAAGAGCAAGAGCATTTGGGGGGAGGGGGAGCATCACTGCCCTCTGGTGGTGGGAGTAGGAGGCCCAGCCTTGTTCTTGGAGAGCTGCTGCTGGATTTGAACCTCCAAACCAATGGCCCGCAGTCCCGCGCACAACCACTATGCCACTGGGGCACAGCCTTAGTAAGAGCATTTCAATGAGATGGCTTGATCCAATGGCTGTAACAACAGACTCAAGCGTAGGAAAGATCGTGATGAGGGCTCAAGACCAGGCTACGTTACATTGTTGTACATAGGGCCACCATGAGTCAAAACCAATGGGCATTACCTAACATCAACAAAAATCATTGTATGCTTTTAAATCCTCCTGTAAGGGGAATTGTAACCCTCGCTTCCCTTTCAGATTGGTCATAGCGGGTGTAGAGAATACCCAACTGGTTTCTGTTTGTTGGCTGTATATCCTGCAACTATACTAGACTCTTCTATTAGCTCTAGAATTTTTCTTGTGTACTCTGTGATTTACTTTATATAGGATACCATCTCATCTGTGCCTAAAGATCATTTTGCTTCTTGTTATCCAATCTGACTATCTTTTCTTTTTCTTGTCTTGTTGCTCTGACTAGGGCATCTAAAACAATACTGAGTTGAAGCAGTAAAAGCTGACAACCTTGTAAATTCCTGATTTCAAAAGAAAAGCTCTCCACATTTCTCCATTAAGGACCAATTTGGTTACTGGCTTTTCACGTGTTGCCTAAATCAGAGTGGAGAATATCCCTTCCAGTTCAATCTTCTTTAGGGTTCATCAAATAAGGGCATTGAATTTTATCAAATGCTTTTTCAGCTCTTTTCCATTGTTCTCTTGATATAGTCTATTATGGTTACTTGTTTTCTATTTCTGAACAAACACATCATTTTTGTTCCTTCCAATGCCTCTCTATAGATTCCAAATAGTGCACAGGACTATGTTGGTAGTTGCTGGGAGCCTTCAGTGAGTTCTAGTTGTCATTTCTATGCATCATCTAGTCTACTCCGACTCTTAGTGACCCCGTGCATAACACAAGGAACCCCTATCTGGTCCTGCACCACTCTCCCAATTGCTATTACATTTGAACCCATGGTTACAACTGTGTCCATCCACCTCATTCAGTATCTTCTTCTACACTTACTGAATAAAAAAATTGAAATGATTATGAATGTTTTTTATTTGCTCCCTTACTCTAAAAAGATGTCTTTAAAAGTCAGACAATTACTTCCTGAAGACTTTATGAAAGCAAACACACATCTGAAAGTCTGATTCCTCCTGAAAGAAACAAAGAAGACTGCCAAAAGATGCATAGATTGGCAAAAAACAAAGAATCAACAGTGATTGAGAGAGTTGCAATGTCAGAATGCCTTGAGCTTTAGTGTGGTTATTTTTCACTTCTGGAATGTAAAATTGGATGTTTCATTTTTAAACCATTCCTCGAGTTTTCAAAATGTCATGGAAGAAGGTGATAACTGCTTTTAGTTCTCATTAAAGTTTTTCTTTTTTAATTCACATATGGATTCGCGAATGAAATTGATTTCTGCTATCAGTTATGCCAGGTCAACTCTCCCACTGAGCTAGATATATATTTTTAAAGTCCGTTTGAGGCACCCGAGAGCAATCAAATCAGTAAGGACTCGAAGGGTCAAGAACCCAGGGAGAATAGAAGAGAGGAGAGTGGAGCTTGGTATTTAAAAATGCTTCCAAATTCTCTAGCAGTGGCAAAGAGGCTGAAAAGCATAGGGAGAGAAGGAGGCTACAAAACTTAGTTTGAAATCTTGTGGAAGTAGAACCTGAGAGAAAGATCCAGTTGTCAGTAGCTCACATGGAGATGCAAGGGAGCTCAAGAGAGAAGTGAGAAATGGTATCAAGAAGGTAAATAACCAATCAGAGGAACAAAACCCCCAAACACTGTAATTAAGTCAATACCTATGTATAACTCCATACAGAGCGAAGTAAAATTGAACTCCACAAGGTTTTCTTGGTTATAATATTTAGGGAAGCAGAGTGCCAGGACGTTTTTCCTCAAAGTGTCAAGACAGATATACTTCTTTTTTAAATGGAATAGTCTATATTCAGAACCACACATAAATAGCAAGTCAATCTATTTCACATGTAGCACTGGAGAACTGTCGGGATAGAATGGGATAAAAGCTTTCAACAAGTTGTAGATTATTGTAGAAAGAGATGTGTTCTTCCATTCTATATGGAAAATAACTAAACTTGACAACCTATCTAGTATCATTAACAAAAATAAGAGTGCAAAGTGTGAAAGAACAAAGGAACTAAAAATGCAAAGGATGCATAATAAAACATCCAGAACTTAACATAGGGGAATATCTTCATGACATTCAAGTAGACAAAGTCTTCATAAAGAGCAAGCACACATAAAAATATATTGATAACTTCTATCTATATTCATCTTGAGAAAGTGCCCTTATTGAAAAAAAAAACTCTTCAGGTAAAAACTGCATGCCACAAAATAGGAAAATATATTCACAACATATGATTGTTAAGAACTCAGCTGCTTACTGAAGGGCCAGCAGTTTAAACCCACCAGTCACTCTGCAGGAGAATAGACAATCTACTCCCAGATTACAGCTCAGATTACAGCCCAGGAAATCCTCAACTCCAGTCCTGCTCTGTGCCTTCTGGTCACGTTACATAGCAACAGCAGCTTTCAGATGAGGACAACTTGAAACGTTCCTCGTTTCTACTTTGAAAATCTCTTTGACCCTATCCACTAGAGACAGACCCTACACACCCTTTGAGCCAACCATCACACCTCTAAATCTAGATTCAATAAAGACGCATGCATACGTTGACCAAAGTATTGCGGAAGGATGTTCGAAAGTGTTATTTTAGACATACAAACCAGGAGCACAACAACTGTGGACCAAGCTCACTGGAACTAAGCATAGCAATTTTTTAAAAGGTAAAGAATGACAATTTCTAACACAACAGAATGAATACCTATATGTGCAGAACTCTGAACGAAAGAAAGCAAAAAGAAAGACAGCCCACACCATGCCTTGCTGAAAGAGATGACATTAGAGGTTTGGTGAAAAAAAGGAAGACCTTCCATGAGATGGGTTAATGGACACAATGGCTGCAACCGTGAACTCAATCACAGGAACCTTCGTGAGGATCGTGCAGAAGGTGGTAGCGCTTCACCCTGCAATATACATGGTAGCGTGTGCATCAGAACTGCAGCTAGCAACACTTCTCTCAGGCAAAACTACCCTACAGATGGAGAAGAGGTTTTCTCTGGAGAGGGTGGGTCTTCTGTAAAACTAGAGCAAGGTCAACACTGGTGCAATTTTCCACCCATTTGATTAAAAGTATTTTCAAATATCAATTAAGAATAACAGGAACGAGCATATTGAAACGTAACATAAAAATGAATCATATGGTGATCAATTACTACAATATATGGACCCTGACAGGCTGAAGTGGAGGGGAGGGGGGGCACGCGGGGAGACTCAAATTCTTTAGAAGTCAAGACCAGGTGAGATGGCAGGACTTCCTGAGTCCATTGCCCTGAGTTACTTTTTAAACCTTAAATCAACACTCTCTCAAGGTCACCTTTTAGTGAACTAACAGACAAGGACACAAAATAAAGGTTATCACGCGTGAGTACGGTGTTCCACTAAAACCACCTCTACAGGAGACAATTTCTCTAAAGCAAATATGAGAAGAGATGAAAAGAGAAAAACAAGAGTATGGAAAATGAAACAACCAGAATATAATGAAAAATAATGTCCACATTTAATGAAAAATATACCTAATGACACAAAAATGTGTGTAGCAATTGGTGAATGGAAATGTAATTAACTGCTTAAGCATTAGCTGAAAAAAATAAACAAAAATTTTAAAAAATTAAGCACGAAAGGAAACAGGGCAATTAAAGTTAGGAATCTGTACTAGGAAGGCAAATCTAATTCTTTGATTCATTTTTAAATAATTCCAAAAAGTTTTAAAACTGTTTCAAAGTAAAACTACGATTATGAAATGAAATATTATATATTAAATGAGAAATGAATAAATTACAATATTTATTAACTATATCCACCGGGTATTCTGGATGAAATGAAAAAATCTCAGTTATAGAATTATACTATTAAAAATAGAAAGCTTGCATACCTGCTAGACTGTATATTTGCATTAATGAACTTAGACTGCTTTGCCTTATCATCTACTCGAAATACCAGCAGCCCCTCAAATTATTTTAACCCCAATTAAATGTTTTATCTTTTCCCCAAAGCCGGTGATAGGTCTCTGTTCCGACTTGCTATAAGTGGCAGCACAGTCTCCTGATCATTTGCATTTAAAACCTCAGCACTACCCTTGACATGGCCCTCTCTTCACTGATCATTTTCTCTTATTAGCTTTCACATCTGTCACAACCCTCCCATTCCCTTGGCAGACCCCCCCCCCCATTCAAGTCCACAGTTATTTCCTGCTTGAGTATTGTAAGTTATATTTGTGCTTCTAGCCTCATGGTGAAAGTCAGTGCTACCCAGACTATTAGAGGAGTCTGTTTTGTTTTCGTAAGAAGCTCACTGAATGTGTTGGTCTTTACTTCAAAAACTTTAGTTCTTTCCTATTCTCTAAAGAATAAACTTTGTTTGACTTCCAGGGTCCTCCAAAACCTAGTCCCACACTAAAGGTCAACCAGCAAACTCTAATCAGGGATTGCCACAGTGAGGGCATATCCTTCACCTCCTTCTCTCTTTCTTGGATTATTTTGTTTCCAAGATTGGCCGTTTTAATGAGTTTGAGATTAGGGATGGTTTTAATTTTTTTCTTATTTCTATAGTTTCAAGTCTTTTATCTCTTTTAGATCTTAATCTGTTCTGAAGCCTTTTGCTCTTAAGTAAGGCTGAGAAACTGAGCAATTAAACTGCTTCACATTTTTGTTTTGTTTTCAAAATTGGTCCAGTATCACAAGCACCTGAGGAGCTTATAAACTTAGCCCTGACAAACTTCCCATCTGCAGAGCCTCACTGAGTACACCTAAAGAGAATAAGTTCTATGTATCTTAAAAGGAAATTCCCCTTGTGGTTCAGTAGCCACCGCTCAACATTGGTTCAGATTCGTATGGGGACTCAACATCTGTGGTGAGCATCCGTGGATGGCAAGAATAATAGGAAAAGCAGCATTACATATCTTTTTAGACTCCACATGTGTATAGATAGCAGTGCTTAAAGAATGAAGATGGGAATAAACAGATAAATAAAAATATTTTCAGTCCACACAGGATATGGTTAAGAATGCCCCTGCAAAATTACCTGGCCTACAGATGCTGTGGTTAGCTGTTATGCAATCAGTCCTGACTCATGAAGACCTTCTATATCACAGGATGAGACACTGCCAGATCTTGCACCATCTTCCAGATCAGTTGCTGATCAGTGTTCTCTTGCAATCCATAGAGCTTTCATTAGCTGAATTTTAGAAGTAGCTCACCAGGCCTTGTATTCTAGTCTGTCTTAGTCTGGAAGCTCTCTGATGAAAATTGCCCAGGGTCATAGCCTAGCATTTATAGTATAGCATCGATTCTGGAGAAAATGAAATTAGAATAGCACACAGTGGAGAGTGAAGGAAGAGAACAGGGCAGATTCCAGAGAAGAGCAAACATTTGGAAGGAAGCAACAGCTGGTATTCTTTCTTTCCATGGCTCTTAGAAGCCCATGCTATCTGAACTGATGGGCAACAGCTATCATGACAGCAGTCTCACCAGTTTTAGGAGCCAGAGGAGAAGGATAAACACAATCTTTATCCCTTATGTGGACAGTCTTTGAAAGTTGGAGTAGACTCTGAGTTGGTTGAGAAGTGAGAGAAAATAATACGAAAGATAAAGAAAATGAGCCCCGAATTTTGGTACACATAAGTCAATGATTATGGAATCTGCCCTTAGTAGACATTACTGCCAACCCCAGGGTGCACACAGATTAACAAAAATCCTTCCAACTGGACCAATATGCAACATCATGATAAAAGGACAAAAGGCTGAAGTGCCAAACACTTCATTTTACTTGAATCCCTAATCTGTGGCCACAGAAGCAGCAATCAGGAAATCAAATGGCATATTGCATTACGCAAATCTACTATAGAAGATCTATCTGAAGTATTAGATGGCAAAGATGCCACTTTGAGGGATTAAGATGCACCTTCCCCCAAACAATGAGGTCTTTCGGACACCTCATATGTGTGCAAAAAAGAAACATTGAAGACGAAGAAGAATAATCCTATTTGAATTGCGACATTGGTGAAAAATAATGACTATACCATGGACTTCCAAAAGAATGAACAAATTTTATCTTGGAAGAAGATATGCTCCATCGACACAAAGATGACTAGACTTCATCTTGTGGTTTCAGATACGTTTCATATTTCAGACATGTTACCAGGACCTGAAGAAGGACATAATGCATGATAGAGGATCGATGAAACAGAGGACGACTCTCAAAAACAGTATTGATACATTGGCTACAATGGGCTCAAACACAGCAACAATTGTGAATATGGTATAAAGCCAGGTTGGGCGGTGTTGCCTTAAGCTGTGTATGGGGCCTCCGCATACTAAAACCTACTTGATGGAGCCTAGCCACAACATGGACGAATACGGAAAAGGAATTCAACATTATAATGTTGCTGGAAAAGTAAAGATTAAAATAGAGGATGCCCTAAAATTGTGCAGAAGCTGTACATGCCTGTATTTAGACCCCTATCAATGTCCTTTACCCCCCACCCCCATTTTCTTCCTCTATTTCCTTTTACTTTCCTCTTGTCCCACTATCATTCTCAGTCTCCATTTAGGTTTCAATAATTTTTCTCTGTTACATTACTCTTGATCAATCCCTATCAGGCCTCTCATACCCACCTTGTCACTGATATTGAATCACTTGTTGTTCCCTTATCCCTGAGCTGGTCAACACCCTCTCCTTTCCCCCACCTCCTCATCTCCCATGTCTCTCCAGAACCATCAGTCCCATTGTTTTCTCCTCCAGCCTGTTCATCCAGCCTATCTTATCTAAATAGAATTACAGAGATAACAATATGTACAAAAAACAAGGCATTCTAAGATGAAGCAACCAAAGAAAATAAAACTATGACAACAAAAACACCATGTCATATATATATATATATATATATATGTAAAAAATAAAATGATAACAATAACAAAATAAAAACCTGTAAAGAGTTCAAGGTCTAGTGATGCCCCCGCAAAAAAACAAAACAAAAAAAATGTTCAAGGTCCGTTCATTGACCTCCAGGAGTGTCCCCCAGTTGAGTCTGATGGGGTACCATATCCTGGCCTCAATGTATGCTTGACACTCCCTCAGGAGTTTCAAGCTCTTTTGCATGATGTGGTGGGATCAGACAGGGTACAATTCAGCTACACCAGGGGATATACACTGTAGCAGGAAACAGGGAAAATTCAGGACAGATTATTTTTTTAGGCCCAGTGGTGAGAGTGGTGATACTGGGAAGGTGAAGGAAAGGTGGAGTAGAAAAGGGAAACCAATTGCAGGGACCTACATATAACCTCCTCCCTGGGATATGGACAACAGGGAAGTGGGTGAAGGTACACATCATACAGTGAGCAATATGACATAATGATAATTTGTAAATTATTAAGGGTTCATGAAAGACAGGGAGTGGGGAGGAGGGCAATATGGGGAGATGACACCAAGGGCCTAAGTAGAAGGAGAATTTTCAAGAATGATGATGGCAACAAATGTACAAATGTGGTCTGCATATAATAGATGTATTTATTGATCATGGTAAGAATTGTATGAGCCCTGAGTAAAATGATTTTTTTAATTGTGCAGAAGCAAAATACCAAACTTAGTAAACAAATGTCTTAGAAAAACTGACTTAGTCTAAACTTCAGCTTTCATATCTATGAAATGAAAATATAATAGTGTGTATCTTGTAGGGATTTTTTTTTACTTCCAGTAGAAGATAATGAAAGTTCTTAGTGCTCAAAAATGTTATTATTACTACATAATGTGCTAATGAAATTTTTATAAATATACCGCTATCAGTGATACTGATATAAAACATTCAAACTAATAAATCTAGATATGTTGGCTGCTGGTATTATTGGAAGTTTTCTCTTTGCTATATTTTGCACTGTTTCCAAAGTGTAGGTTATTGTTTTCCTTTCATAATTCAATAAGCTAGGGCTTGATAAAATATGTTCTCCTTCATACTTGAAAATTTCTTGTTTGGGAAAATTCTACTCTGTCTGGAACTTTTGTCCACATTGGGTACATTGCGTTGGTTTCCTAACCAAATGCCTAATTTCAGAAGGAATAGAAATTCTTCCTGTCATCTACTCAATCTTGAACATCAGCTGCCTCTGAAAATGACTGTCTTCATAAAACTCCCACTTTTCCTGGAATACTGAAAGTATTTAGAGGAAGCTGCCTAGTCGACAAATACATCAGGCACACAAGCTTCATTTTGGACAGACCACGCTCCAGTCACTTGGAAACTGACAGGAAGTCTCCACTGGGTGAAGTCCCGAATCCTGTTCCACAGGAGGGGCGGGACTCATTGGAGTTAGAGATGTGTGAGGCCCCCAGATGAAGCCCTGCTCCATGTGTGATTGATGACATTGCCCTAGATCTGGGGACTATGAATTTATTCAAATATACCACTGGACCGCTGACAACACCCACATCTAGATGGTTCCAAATGAAGGCTTGAGGAAGCAATTTTCAGGTGAACTGAAGAAGAAAATCATATGGTTACACTGAGGGAGGTAGCAAATTTATGAAAACAATATGTGTGAAATGACAGGTTTGTTGGACGATGTTAGTACATCTGCTATGAGAACACTCAGTCGTCAATGACCCTGAGGACACAGTAAGGAGAGGAAAATAAAAATGCAATTCGTACCCAGGAAACAGAAACTTTCATAACTCGCTGAGATTCTGAGATAGAGATGTGTGTGTGTGTGCATCTTCTATCTGAAGCAAATTTAGAAGAAGAAAAAAAAAACCTAATCTATGTTTATTTGAATTCAAAATTGACAATGACAGAAATGCTACTAAACCATTGGAATAGCACCTACAAAATTTTTACTTGGCAAATTATAAATATCAAAATATGTGGATCCAAGAGATTCCATCCAATGGATGAATGACTAATCATTTCTCTAAAAGTGATTTTAGGTAATAATACATCCTAATATACAAGAAGTCTGTCTTTATGATCCTTCTTCTCCTTGGGCATTCAGATAAGGAGGATTCGTTAGGAAAACTACCCTCACTATAATCTCTCATTATGCAATTTTCTACTGTTGTCCTTTGTCTCCCCTTAGTCTACTGCTACCATGCTAGCCTTCCCTTAAAAAGCAATCTAGCAATGGACCATATACCACAAATATTTTAATGATACTAGAAATATTTTTATGACTGAATATTTACAGTTGTGGTTCCATCTGATAGCAAGAAATTAACAATGCATTCCAATCGGCAAAAGTAAAACTATAAGAGAATGTTTATTCTTTAACTTTCTTGAGGAAGATGTAGGTCCATCGTGCTGATTGTTCCAGTGTGGGAAATGTACGCTGTAATAATCTTCAGTACCAGTTTAGTAGTGACTTTTTTTTTTAAGTACTGGAAATTGGGAAATTTGATCATGTGTGTGTGTATGTGAGAGAAGATTCTTCACTCCATTTTTCTTTATTGTTGTTTTCTTTAATAGGGCTGGCGGTATTTCCTTAATTTTCTATAATTTAAAATAAAATGTAAGTTTCAAATAAGAACACTTTCATATATACACAAAATGGCTTCAAAGCAATGCATAACAAATAGGGCCAAGAAAAATAAAAGTGAACAATGACTGTGTTTTAACATTCAACAATTGTAAGTTTTCAGAGACTGGAGAGGTCATTTAGAGTGGAAAGTTCGAGTTTAAGTCAAAACGGGGAAAACAGGAAGTAATTAAAACTAGACATTAACAACAGAAATTCATTAAGTCTGTCATCATGCCTGGTACACAGCAGCTGTCCAATAAACTCTGTCGAATGTAATAGTCAAAGACCCTCTCATAAACCCATCAACAACTCACTGCCATGAGGTTGAGTTCAACTCCTGGTCAGCCTATAGTACAGGGTAGGTGTGCCCCCTGTGAGTTTCCAAGATGATAATTCTTTTTTGTTTCTTTGTTTGTTTGTTTTGATAGATGAGCTTATTTATTCAAGGTTCTATTTTATTTTTAACTGGATTCAGACCTAGAGGTGGAAGCCCTTAGCAAGGACAGCCTCCTTCCCTCTGCAATCTGTTCCTGACGTTTCTCTTTGGCCTCCTTCATTCTCTTGGCCAAAAGACTGGCCTATTCGGTGGCCTCCTCCTTGCTTTTCGGGGTCTGCTGCTTCTCCAGGGCCATGCGCCATGTGCTGCCAGACGGAACGCGCGGAGTCACTCAACACTGGATCTTGGGTGCTTTGGTCCTGGGTCTCTTGCCTTCTTTGTTCAGGGGCAACATCTCACAACATACTGGCGGACGTCATCTTCTTTAGAGCGATGGAAGAGTTTGTGGGTTCTGCCAGCTCTTTGGGGCCCCAGGCGACAAGGCACAGTTGTGTCAGTCAGTCCTGGGATATCTTTCTCCCCTTTCTTGACAATCACCAAGTTGAGAACATTCAGATTGGCATCCACAATGCAGCCGCGGACAGATGTGTGCTTCCTCTCCCCAGGTCTCCTGGGTCTGTGGCAGGAGCGCCCCTTACTCAGCAGCAGGAGGACAGGGCTATGGGTCAAGACACCTTGCTTCATGGGGAAACCTGGCTTGTCATTCCCACCGAAGGACAACATCACCCTTCTATTCATCGTTCAACGCATCGGCAGTGACTTCCATGGCCAACGGCTTCTCATAAAAGATGTGAGGTTTGTGTTCATAGTCCACTTACTTCAAAGAGTTTCTGGCAGTCAGGGGCTGGGAAGTAGAAGCTCAGCTTCATGAGGAAGCAGCCGATCACCTCCACGAGGCCACGGAAAAGAACAAGAGTAGAGGAGTAGAAAGCCTCTTCTTTTTTTCTTTTTTTAAAAATCATTTATTGGGGACCCATACAACTCTTATCACAATCCATACATGCATCCATTGTATGACAAGCACCTTTGTACATGTGCTGCCAACATCTTTCTCAGAACATTTGCTTTCTACTTGAGCCTATGGTATCAGCTCCTCATGTTTCCCTTCCCTCCCCACTCCCACCTCATGAACCCTTGATAATTCATAAATTATTACTTTGTCATATCTTACACTGTCCAATGTCTCCCTTCACCTGCTTCCCTGTTGTCAGTACCTGGGGGAAGAGGTTATATGTAGATCTTTGTAATCGGTTCCTCCTTTCATCTGCACCTTTCCTCCACCCTTCCAGTATCTCCACTCTCACCACTGGTCCTGAAGGGATCATCTGTCCTGTGTTCCCCATGTTTCCAGTTCCTATCTGTACCGGTGTACATTCTCTGGTCTAGTAGGATTTGTAAGGTAGACTTGGGATCATGATAGCGGGAGTGGGGCGGGGCAGTGGGGGGGAGGAAGCATTTAAGAACTAGAGGAAAGTTTCATGTTTCATCATTGCTACATTGTACCCTGACTGGCTCATCCCCGCAGCCATTCTGTAAGGGAATGTCCATTACCTGCAGATGTGCTTTGGGTCCCCAATCTGTACTCACCCTCATTTATAATGATATATTTTTTTAGTTCTTTGATGCCTGATACTTGATCCCTTCAACACTTCATGGTCACACAGGCTGATATGCTTCTTCCATGGGGGTTTTGTTGCTTCTGAGCTAGATGGTCACTTCAAGCCGTGAAGACCCCAGACTCTCTCTTTTGATAGGCAAGCACCATGGACTTTCTTCACTACATTAGAAAAGTCTTCTTTCTCTCCCATGGAGTAGCTGATAGTCTCAAACTGCTGACATCGCCATTAGCATCCCAACCCATTACCACTATGCCACTAGATCAGAAGGCCATGGATGGGTTATGTCAGCGGAGCTATGTTCTCTTGTTTGTCAACTAAACTGATGTTCTTAGATTATTCTTTTTTTTTCTATCAACAACTGTTTAACATTTTATTATTTTTGCTTTTAGACTTCCCTTCTCCATTATTCTCTTTAAAAATTACATGAGTAAGCTATAAAAATGTGCAAACTGGGCTGAGCCCCAGTGGCATAGTGGTTGAGTGCAGGACTACAGCCCATTGGCTTGGCGGTTCAAATCCAGCAGCAGCTCTCTGGGAGCAAAGCTGAGTAGCTCTCACGACCACCAGAGGGCAGTGATTCCCCCCCCCAAATGTGCAAGCTATGTTTCTAGGTATGAAGAGATAACTAGGTATCTTTTCATTAGCATTAGTAATACCCTTCACTTTATCTTTAAAACCAGTCAACCAAGTTTCTTCAGAACTCACAACTGAATTCCTCCTCTTTTGAGGGCTTGATTTTTTTTAGTGGGTTGTATACATTTTATTCTATATTACCGGTGTGACAGGGAACAGGATCAAGATGTCACCTTCACAATCTCGCAGGAAGACAGGTAGGAAAAATATGTATGCCTTGAGAGGGCGCAGGATGGAGACCACAGGCTCGGGCTCATGCCATGGGGGCCAGGCCCACCTGGTTGTTGGCCCTGTTGAAGACGGTGAAGTACCAGTGGATAAAGATGCTGCCCAGGATCCAGAGCTCCTCAGAGGCAGTGAGGATGTTCATGCCTTGGAAGCTGATGACTCAGCCCTGCTGGAATGTAGTCACGGGGGAGCAGAAGATCCTGGGCACTGTTGATGGTGAAGACAATGTTGGGGGGCTGTTAGTGGCAGAGCAACTGACCACCATCTGGCCATTAAAGTTCTGGGTGGCTCCGATGTAGCCCTGGATGTTGGCGATGGTCCCATTACAACATGAGGCTCGTCATTTAATGGATCAAATGATTTCTATGAAAATATATTACATCCTAAATTGTAAGGGATTTGGGAGAACTTTAATATTTTTTAAAATCCATCCTATGCTCTGTGAGGGTGTAAGAATATTTTTTTCAGAAAATATGATCACATATAATGGCCAGGTACATCATCTTTTGTTGACACCATACATTAATCTCAGTCCCACAAACAAAATAGAATAAAAATTTCATAGCTCCCACTAGAAGTGAGCCTAGGAATAGATTTTGAACAGATATGGGGCCTTCATGAGGCAAAGTATGAGAATTTGGTAGAAAGCTTGTCAATCTATTTGCCTATGCTAAAACGTTATGGGAAGGGAATATTTCCTGAAAGAATATTTTCCTTGAAAATAGATAAGATATGCTTTATAAAGAACATAGAAATAATAAGGTGGATTTCAGAATTATATACTCATAAGAAAATCTATGAAAGAAAGACACAGTGACAAAGAAACTGATTTGCTAGACTCATCTATTGTCACTGAATTTTTCCCAAGTGGAAATAAGTTGCAATTGCAAATAGAAGTATTACATTGTGCATGACTATTTAAGAAAAGTGAGCCATGGAAAGGGGCACAAAAGAAAGTGAATGTTGCATGTGTCATGTGTAATCTCACAACCCACAGGCCAGACTAACATTTTGGCCCATATCTTTCCAATTCATTTTTCTCTATGCACACACACACGTATTTGACAAGGTTGCTTCTGGAATGTGTTGAAAGCTTTCCTTTAGCTTTAAATAGATACTTAGTATAAAAATACCGTATATACTTTCTGTCCTAATGGTGTGCTCTTTATTGGTCCATGGGTACATTGGTTTTCATTTTTCACTACTGAAAACAAATGTTAACATGAAATGTCTAGAAAATACATATTTTTCACAATTGCTCTTAATTCCCAGTGAAAATTCTTAAAAATGAAACAGAGGAAAGGTGGGGGATAAAGGGAGAACAGATAACAAGGATCTGCATATAACTTCCTCCCTGGGGAACATACAGTCGAGAAGTGGGGGAAGGGAGATGTCAGATGGTGTAAGAGATGATGAAATAATATAATTTATAAATTATCAAGGGTTCATGAGGAAGGAGGGAGGGGGGATGGAGGGGGAAAATGAGCTGATACCAGGGGCTAAAGTAGAAAGTAAGTGTTTTAAGAATGATGAGTGCAGCAAATGTACAAATGTGCTTGACACAACATGGATGTGTGGATTGTGATGAGTTGTACGAGCCTCCAATAAATGATTTAACAACAACCCAAAAAAGCATACAATTTTTTAAAATGAAAAAAAAATAATGAAACAGAAGTCACTCCACCACGAATGAGATTATTGAAGTGGTTTCTCACAAAACTACAGGAAATAGGGAGCAAATCAGGGAAGTTCTGTGGAATGTTTTGCGTGACCATTCCAGAGGGATAAAATGATTCTCCAGGAGAGAGGTGTGGAGGGAGCCAAACAGGCACAGGTAACCCTTGCTTTCTTGGGACATAATTATGCTATCAATTAATCAACAAAGCTCTGCAGCTTGTGTGTGTGGAGATAGTAGGCACTTCAACGAAGGAAGCAGAAAAGATAGCCATGTCTCTGTAGTTATACGGAAAATGTTGATTCATGTTATAAAACAGAATAATAAGGAACAAAGCATCCCAACATTGGGAATAAAGTGATTCAAGGGTAGCTAAAATGAAAACGTTCATGAATGTGCAAATGAGACATGCTCGCCAGGGGGATAAACCACCTCATCTAAGAGGGAAATAAAACAGTTGAAAGAGGTACAATAAAATTTCAAAGCAGTGAATTCATGGAAAATTGATTTGTAGGGTGTGAATACATCGCTCTCCTTTATTGAGTGATAGAAAAGATCAAAATCGTAGCTATGTAAATGCATTCTATAATTAAAAATCATCTAATGTCAAATTAGGTTGCAGGAAGGTACGTTGTGAAGTGCTGATAGTCACTTAACAGCATTTTCCTTGTCTGGATTGTAAATCCCATCCGTCACATAAGAGCTTCTTTTGGAAGACCTGGGACTGAGGAAACAGGAACAACTTGCATATTTGAGATGAAATTGGAATAGACAGAGCAAAAAGCCTGCAACATTTAGAAAGCTTTTCTCACACATACAGCCACTTGCTACTGATTGAAAGAAAACATCCCAGACCTACTCAAAGAAACACCCCCACCCCCATGAAATCTCCAGTACCTTAGGGTAGAGAAAACACACCATGGAATTAAGCACAGAAAAAGTCTTTTAAGGGTCTGACCTTGCTTTTTCTTTTTTTAATTGCATCTTTCTTCCACAGCCTTTAGAAGAATAAAAATGCCTCAAACAATCATGGGTCAGAGCACCTCAGTATATCCTCTCATTATTTCGAGACAAGAGAGGCGGACACAAAAGCACTGCTGAGCGGGGATAGGCGGAAATGGAAGTGCATTCTACCAAGATGTCTTCTGAAGTATGTTGCATGGATTTTGAAGAAGCAATGGTTGTTTCCGCACCCAACAAGGCTCTTGTGGAGAGTGACGCGTACCTGAGCCCATGATGGGCTCTCTGAGTACATCCTCAACAAGATGGTGAGAGTTCGCCTTGGCCACAATCGTGACTATAATAGACCTGAAGCAAAAGTCTCTATGATTACACTGTTTTCTTTTATCCACATTCTTTCTTATTCCAACTAAGCCTTTCAAGAAGTCTTTCTTAGAGCCTTACAAACAATGTCAGCTATAAGCCTTTCAGATAAATTTGGACAGTTTTATGAAAGTGTGGCTGAAAACACCAGGCTATCAACAATATGCTGAGCTGTGGCAATATTTTTTAATCAGTATTGACTGTTGTTCATCAATTAACATGGCCCATTCTTGGCCCAGGATGAAGAACAAACAGGAAAAAAAAACAGTCAGGTGTGAAATGCTGATAGTAATAGTATCTCCTTTGTCTCTCATGGGTTGGGAACCAAGATGGGGATGGATAGAACACAGAATAAGAAATGATCTCTAACGTTTTTCCATGTATTGTCTCCTGACTTTCCACGTTGTCTCACATAAAAAATGAAGTAAAACAAAGTAAAACCTAAGAAACCTGGTGATACTATGATGTCAGACTGGCCCCTCCTGCTCTGCTCCGGGGTTCAAGATGGTGGAACTAGAATAAAATAAACTTCACATCACAAAGTGGACACACACTCCAGAAATAGTGGTAAGAAGAAAAAAGTGTGCATTTCTTTTTATATCTATGATTCTCATTTCTCATACTATGGACCATTTTATGATACAGTTGATTTGCCTATCTTCCTGATAAAGGGATGAAAGCTTGAAGCTGTCAAGGAATTTGTCTTGTTTGGATCCACAATCGATGCTGATGGAAGCAGCAGTGAAGAGATCAAAAGATGTGTTGCATTAGGTCAATGGTTCTCAACCTTTCTAACGCCACGACCCTTTCACGCAGTCCCTCAAGTTGGGTGATCTCCCCAGCCTAAAATTATTTTCATAACTACTCCAAAACTGTAATTTTGCTACTGTTATGAATTGAAAACCCCTGTGGAAGGGTCATTGGACCTCCCTGAGGGGTTGAGACCCACAGGTTGAGAACCACTGCATTAGGTGCATCTGCTGCACAAGACCTCTTTAGAGTATCCAAAAGCCAGAATGTTACTTTGAGGACCGAGGTGTGCCTGATCCAAGCCATGACATTTTCCATATACACGTATGGCCGTTGGATAAGGAAGACCAGAGAAGAATTGATGCACCTGAATCACAATGCTGGAGAGGACAATAGAGGGTACCAAGAACTCCTAAAAGAACACGCACACCTGTCATGAAAGAAGTGTCGCCGAAGTACCGAGAGGCAAAGCTGGACCCTTCGAGGCAAAGATGAGAAGACTTCATCTCCCATCCTTGGCCACAATGTCAGGAGACACCAGTCCCAAGAGAAGGAGATCATGCTTGGGAAAGGGGAGGGACAGAGTAAAAAGAGGAAGGCTTTCAACAGATGGATGGAGGCAGTGGCTGCAACAATGGGCTTAGGCAGAGGAACCGCTGTGAGGGTGGCACAGGGCTGTGCAGCGTGTCATTCTGTGGCTCACTTAGGTCAGAACCTGCCTGGTGGCATCTGGCCATAGCAACATGTTCCTTGTGTGGTGGAGTCAAATCTCAACTGCCCACTGTTAGCCAGTCATTCAACTCACAGCGCTCTGAAGGAGAGAGTAGAACACTCCGTGGGGTTTCCCAGGCTGACGGCAACAATGGGCTCTAACATAGGGATGATGGTGAGGACAGCACAGAACCCAGCAGCATGTCCTGCTCTTTTACACTCTGAGTCACAACCTACTGGTGGACACCTAATGACAGTCACTAAGTTTTTTTAAACATTTTACTGGCAGTTTGTACATCACTTATCACAATGCATATATATATATACATATACATATATATAGTGTCAAGTACCTTCACATGCCTGCTGCTGTCGTCATTCTGAAAGCACTTGCTTTTCTACTTGAGCCCTTGACATCAGCTTTTCATCTTTTCCCTTCCCTCCCCACTCCCTCCTCCCTCACCAACTCTTGAGATTTTATGCATTATTATTATTATTATTTTGTTATATCTTACACTGTCCACTGTCTCCCCTCACCTACTCCTCCACTGTCTGTCCTCCAGATAGAAGAGTATGTGTAGATCTTGTAATCAGCTCCCCCGCACTACCCCACCTTCCCTCTACTCTTCCCGTGTCTCCATTCTCACCCCTGGTCCTAAGAGGTCCATCTGTCCTGGATTCCCTTTAGTTCCAGTTCCCATCAGCCAATCCCAAAAGGAGAAGTACAGCATGAGTCCCCTGAGGTAAGTGTCATCTGCACAGTAGGTCTAGAAGAGAAGCCTCTTATATCCAAACAGGTGGGGTGAGAGACAGAGAAATGGGAGGAGGTTGGACCAAACCCAAGGAAGTACATGTTGGCTCCAACGGTAATGGGGGGAGGGATGTGGGGGGAAGGAGAACAAGGGGGCGTTGAAAGGGAAAGGATGGTGGAGGGAACTGGGAACTAACCCCCCCCCGGGGGCTCAGTACTGATCTTGTCTCCACAGTCACTAAATCCTTAAGGCAACAGACTGGCTGGTGGCTCTTAGAGCCATTGGTGAGTTCAAGCCACGGATCTTTTGTTGGCAACCCCATGTTGACTCACTGGGTAACCAAGGCTCCTTAAATCTGCCATAAGCCACTGCCCTCCAGTCTTTTCCCACTCCTAGGAATATCATAGGAAAGGGTCAAAGTGTCCCACAAGGTTTCTGAAGCTGTGAACCTCACTGGAAGCAAACAGTCTCAGCTTCCTCCCTCGGGAAAAGTGACCGGAGGTGAGCTGACCCTGATTTCAAACTGCTGACCTTGCAGTTAGCAGCCCCATGCATAACCCATGCCCACACTGGGGCTCATTAGTCCTAGTAAATTCATTTCTAAGACAGCTAACATTTTCTTTCAAATTTTAATATAGGAAGGTACTTTGAAAAATACATGGGAAAATGGAATTAAATGATAATGGAATTTTTTTTGCACACTTTTCGAAGCCCCCCAGCACGTGCATAGGAACAGGAGAAACAAGACTATAAAATAAGGTTTTTCTTTTTCCTCCTGTCTCGTTTTTTTCTCTTTTTCTTTTTTTTGTCAGTTATTTAAACTTGAGAACATGAACAGAGAAGCTTGCAGGGAATCTTCTTAGGAATGGGATTAGAGAGCTCAGGGATAGTAAAAGCTATTCGGGGACTTCCACCTGTACAGGGGAATAAAGCTGCCTCCAACTGAGTGCAGCTTCACCCTCCTTTCCTGAATAATTATTGTTTTGCGATCGATCGCCAGACTCCAAAGACGCCACAGGCCTCCCGGGCTTGTTTCCATCAGAAATATGCAGGTGTCAGAATTGTGCCTCAGACCGTTTGCAGCACTGACTGTCGGCAAACACTCACACGGATGGCCATAATACTCACAGGCCTGGACTCCCTCGAGTTAGAATTCGGAAACAGAACTACCAAAGCAGCAGGGAAGTCTGTGGTGAGTAAATGAACAATTTCCCTAATTTGGGGGGTTTTCTCATGAAAGCAGTCGTCCTCAAAGTTGAACAAGCATCCGATCTCTAACGGCCAGTGAATACAGAGTGATACAGAGTGATGTGCTCACGCCAGAGATGGAATCAATCCGTAGGCCTGGGGATGGGCTCAATCATTTGCCTTGGAGAAAGTTTCTGAGGAGACTTGGGAGTAAGTCGAGTGTTAAACACTGGGCTGCTAACCACAAGGATGGGGGTTCAAACCCACCAGCCGTTGAGAGGCAGAAAGATGAAGTTGTCAGCTCCTAGGCAGATTTATCATGTCAGAGACTCTAAGGAGCAGTTCCTTCAAATTCCATAGAATTCCTATGACTTGGAATGAGCCGAATGGCAGTGAAAACATGCTCCCATGTGAGGTTAATACCACTGATCCCAGGAGCATACCTGAAGCGCTGCTATCTTCCACAATGAAACATGCAACTTTTCTCTAATTCTTCAATGCTTCTTCCCCCACACCATCATGATCCCAGCTCTACCTTACAAATCTGGCCAAACCAGAGCATGTACACTGGGAAAGATAGGAACCGGAAACATTGGGAATCCAGGACAGATTGTCCCTTCCTACCAGTGGTGAGAATGTGATACTCAGGAAGGGTGGGGTAGAAAGGGGGAACCAAGTACAAGGATCTATATATATATAACCTTCTCCCTGGGGTAGAGACAATAGGGAAGTATGTGAAGGGAGACATCAGACAGTGTCGGAGCATACAAAATAATAATTTATAAATTCTCAAGGGTTCATGAGGGAAGAGGGAGTGGAGAGGGAGGGGAGCTAATATCAAGGGCTTAAGTAGAAAGGAAATGTTTTGAGAATGATGATGGTAACAAATGTGCAAACGTGCTTTGCATACAATGGATAGATGTATGGATTGTGATAAGAGTTGTATGAACCCCCAATAAAATGATACTCCCAAAAAAAAAAAAAGAATGGCTACCTTCAACAATGCATAGACCCACTAGAGGATTGTCTAATCTCTGGCATCTCAGTAATTCTTTTGTTTTTGTTTTTCTCTCCTATTCTCCAACACTGAATTAGTTTAATGTGAATGAGATTTCTTCCACATGAAAAGATTGCAAACATCTAATTGGATATTTTCCATAAAACAATTGTTTGGACTGATCCAGTGTCCCCAAGCCCCTTAAGTGTCTGTGGCTCTTGCCTGCTCAGGGACCAGCAACGTTTAAATGCCATTGTGGTCCACAGTCCTCCTTCAAAGTTCTAGAGAGTCCCCAGAAGGTGAGTTTTATTGTGGTGTTCAGGCCTTTCAAATCTGTCCGCATCATTACACTTTATGCTGCTCCTTATTCCCATGCACACAGAGTCTCATTAAAGCAGGAAAACATTACAATTGCAACCACCCAAAGAAGCCGAGGGTATCCATGAAACACTAATACGTGTCCTCTCCCTTCATTTCTGATGTTTAGTGCATATCACTTACAACAGGAAATGGGTACACACAGAAACCTTATTAAGAGCAACCATAAGTCAGGGCGAAAATCCAATGGGCCATAAGATGCAGTGTCTAAAGCTAGGCTGGCATTCTGTGCAGCAGAATGGAAAGGGGAAACCCCCTGTAGAGGTCAATGTAGCTGGAAGGTCAAAAAGACTAAGCATTACACTCAGCTATTAGCCAGACTCACCTAGAGGCTCCTCAGAAGACAGACCTGCAGTTCCGTTGAATTTTGTGATAGTTACGTTTGGTGTCAACTTGAGTGGTCCCGGAGTCTCAGTGGCTTGGCAGTTGAGGCCTCGTCATCCCGCATGATGTGACAGAGCATCATGTCCTCTATATTCCATGATGGAATCTGCTCTGAGAAGCCAAGCGACTGGAGGGCAACTCCATGCCCATGGCCTGCCATATCGCCTGCTGATCATGAGAGTCATCGGTAGTCTGCCATCTGAGCTACCATCTGGCCTGCCAAAGTTGGATTCATCTGTTTGATGCCACCAGCCTGCAGTGATCTTGCTGACCTTGGTTTCATCAACCTCTAAAGCTGTGCAAATGAACAGAAACCGCGATTTAGCCTCTAACCCACGGGATTGGAACTGGACTGAATTGACCAGCTCCTACAACTGTACGAGCCATTTTCATGACATTAATTAATTTCTGTGTGCGACTAGCTTTTGCTTCCCTAAAGCCAGCCTGACACAAATATAAATAATATTTAAGAGGTACATCTTTCCTAGGATCTGCTAAATAGCCAGGCAACTTAGATGTCAACAATGCAACCACAGGTGGGTACCTCTACAGAGGTCTGTATGATCATAAAAACATTTAGCCTCCCAGATTCTCCCCAGAACAATTCAGCTCAGAGGTGGGTTACCCAATAAATAAGGTAAACATGGGTTTACTTGTGCTTATAGAGTAATCTGTAGTGAACAATTTCACATAGGAGTTACCACATCTATTTGCTATGGGTTAATAAGAAGACAAGTTAAGTCCAGGCTAATCTTGCATGCTAGATATTTTATTCCTGGCTAGAATTGTAACTTTGAAAAAGGTATTTTGACTCTCTGGGAAGGTTCTGTGAGGTTGGCAGAGAGACAGAGAGAGGTCAGTCACACCTAGAAACAGAATCATTGATGTGTGTGTGTGTGTGTGTGTTGGGCAGGAAAGTATGTGAAATTCTTCACAACAGAATAGTAAATAAGCACAAGTAAGTCTGTGCTTATCTGGCTTACTGGATCCTTCATCCCTATCAGAGATTGTAAATTTAAAAAGGGATTTTGATTCTGTCAGAAGGTGCTTTAGGATTGAGAAAGAGACAGATGCCAGCTGTACCTAGAAACAGATCCTTTGATGTGGCAAAAACATGTGCATTTGTTCCCTACAGATTAATACGTAATCACAAGTAAACCCATGCTTCCCACCCTTAGTGGGTACTTCATCCCTACTCATCTTTAATGCTCCCTGGTCAATACTACTGTCATTGTATATCCCTAGTCTCTTGGGAGCCTCTCCTTGAATCTTCCCCCTGACTCGTGGTTTAGTGCAGCAGTTCTCAACCTGTGGGTCGTGACCCCTTTCACAGGGGTCGCTTAAGACCTCTGAAAACACATAAATATTTTGCAATATATAATTGCATACTGTTTTGTGATTAATCACTGCTTCAATTATATTTAATTATGTTCAATTAGTAACAATGAACCCCTCCGTGGTGAGAGTGGCAATACTCAGAGGGTGCAGGGAAGGTGGGGTGGAAAGGGGAACTGATTACAAGAATCTACCTAAAACTTCCTCCCTGTGGAATGGGCAGTGGAGAAGTGGGTGAAGGGAGACAGCAGTCGGTGTAAGACGTGAAAAAATAACAATAATTTATAAGTTATCAAGGGTTCATGATATAGGGAGGGTGGGGAGGAGGATATGAGCTGAAAGCTAGGGCTCAAGTAGAAAGAAAATGTTTTGAAAATAATGATGGTAACAGATGTATAAATGTGCTTGACAAATGGATGGCTGTATGGATTGTGATAAGAGCTGTACGAGTCCCCAATAAAATTATTTTTAAATAAAATAAAATGAGCTTTTTAATTTAAAAAAATGGCAAGTAATTTTTCCCTTTTAGTAGCTAAAAGGATAAACTAGAAAATGGGGTAAATCCAAGAACATACTGGAGTGTTTGCTAATATGAGTTTATTGAATAAATAACAGGACCAGAATCACATAGCACCTTGTAAAGATGCACCAAAGCACTGCAGTGAGAAGAAATGCCCACAGAGCTCCAGTACAGAAGATCCAGGAACTTACAGAAGGAAAATTCTGATTTGCTGACATTTTTTTTAATCATTTGAGGGATGGGGAGTCATTGGTACAACTCTTATCGCAATCCATGCATCCATCCATTGTGTCAAGCACATTTGTAAATTCATTGCCATCATCATTCTCAAAACATTTTCTTTCTACTTGAGCCCTTGGTACCGGCTTAAAAAAAAAAAAAACATGCTTCAACAGTCACACAAAGCAATGGCAAGACCTTTTAAACATTGTTTTGTTATCCATGAAGTTTGAGTCACTGTCTAGCAACCTGTTCTAAGGCTATTCAGAGGACCAACCTGAGGGAGTGCTCTTCCCAGGAGCAGGAGTGTACTGTGAGAGGGAGGGGGGAAGGTGCCTGCCTTCTTGCAGAGGTATCCTGGCTAGCTGATTTTGAAAGTCGGCTCCATACGGATAAGCAGTAAATGGGGGCAGGGAGGAATCTGGTCTCTATCTTTGGCAAAGGACTCTGCTCACCCCAAACATAGTTCTTTGAGTTCCTTCAGAGGTACTATGACCATGTGAAATCCATCAGAACCAAGAAATTCTTGGTTTGATTAATATCTATGTTCATTAGAACAGCACCTATGCTCTAGAAGAGGTATGTATATTTCATGGGTAAGATTCACAAGGGAAAATATTGGCAGTCCACTTATTAAAAATGATAACTCAAATTTGAAGGACTTCTCTGATTGGGTGATTAAATACCAATGATGCTTATGGAAACTCTAAGCAATACCAAAATTTCATCTGATTATGCCACTCTGTCTTCAAGATGTTGACCCTATATCATGCACCTACTTCACTTGCCATCTCTATCATGGGACCTTCAATGTAAATTTTCAAGCAAACTCAAAAGGACAGACCATGCCATAATCAACCCTCATATACCCATCACCTAACTTCTACTACATCATTGGTCAATTTTGAATTATCTGTTAGCCCACATCTTTAGCCAAATTATTTTAAAGGCAACCCCATACATGATAAGAAATCAACTGAAATACTTGAAAGTGCGCCATCAATGGAGGCGACTATTTCAAAATAGATATCAGCAGCAGCGTAACAAAAATCAATCATTCCTAATATCATGATTTTTCGTTTGCTTGTTTAGTTGACGCTTTGGAATCACCACACCTCAAGGTCCACACACTGCACACAGAGGTGGTCTTTTGGGTCTTGTTCATTGTTTTCTCATTGTTTTGATTTTTATTGTTATGGTAGTTGGGTTTTTCTTCTTCAGTCTACTGATACGTACCACCAAATGTCTCATATTTTGGATGTCACTGATAACTTCCTGATGGTCTCTATTAAATACCTTCTATCCAGAGTATTATAATATTAACTCTCTATATGCCATCTTTTTTTTAAGGAGCCATGGTGGCACTTGGTTAAAGCACTCACCTGCTAACCAAAAGGGCTAGTTCAAACTGGTAGATTTGAACTTACCAGTTGCTCCTCAAGAGAAAGCCATCCCAGTATACTTCCTTAAAGATATTCAGCCTTGGAAACCCTGTAGGGAGGTTCTAATTTCTTATAGGGTCACTATGAATTGTCAAGGATTCCATTTTTCTTGGTTCCACAATCAATGCTCATGGGAGCAGCATGTCCAGAAAACAAGCAAGGAGTAATAAATCTGCTATCTGAGACCTCTTTAAAGTGTTGAAGAGCAAAGGGGTCCTTTTCAGGACTAAGCTGTGCTCGACTCAAGCCAGGATATTTTCAATCACCTCATATGTATGTGGAAGTTAGACATTGGATAAGAAAAAACAGAAGAATTGATGCATTTGGATCATGGTGTTGGCAAAGAAAATTAAAAGTACTGCCAAAAAAAGATATAAATCTTAGAAGTACAAACAGAATGCTCTGTAGAAACAAGAATCATAAGACTTTGTCTCACATACTTTGGACATATGATCAGAAGAGACTGTCTCTGGTAAAGGACATCATGCTTGGTAAAATAGAACTGCAATGAAATAGAGGAAAACCTTCAGTGAGGTGGATCCGCACAGTAGCTACAACAACGGGCTCACACAGTCACTGTAAGTATGGCACAGGTCTAGACAGTGTTTCATTTGGTTGTACATAGGGTCACTATGAGTCAGAATCAACTCAAAGGCACCTAACAACAACAACGTGACTTGAAATACTAATGGGCTTGGTTTGGGGGTTTTAGTATCTCTATGGAGAAGCCCTGATGCCTCAGAGGTCTTTTGGGTTTGGAGTTTATTCACTGTATAAAGTCCATGAATGATGCTGTGCTAGTCTGGGTAGACTAGAGAAACAAATTCATAAACATGCATATGTTTATATACAAGAGGAATGGAACATTGAGAAAGCATCCCAACCCAGTCCAGTCCAAGTCCATAAGTCCAATATTAGCCCATATGCCTGATACCAGTCTATAAAGTCTTCTTCAGATTCATAAGGCACATGCAATGACACAAGGACAATCACTGACCAGTGGGTGCAGAGTCGGGTATCTAGGGGTGGTAGAACCATCTCAGCACTGACATGGGTCTCTCTGTGGTTTCTCAAGCATCTTAGCACTGGCAGGAGTCTCCACGTGGCTTCTTTGGCCCCTGAGGTCTAGTTCCATCAAGGCAAGCCCATATGGCTTCTCCTCCTGCTCCTCCAGGTTCCAGGACTCAGGATCTATCAGCATGCTGTCATCTTGTCTTTTCAGAAGAGTGTCTCCAAGGGACAGAGTCAATGTTCTCTCAACTCCACGGGGGAAATATCATGAGATTTCCCAGAATTCTCAGAGAAAGCCATGCCCACACAGAGGTTTCAATGACTATCTCCAGATTGACAGGCTGGACTTCACCCCTACACTCCCAATCATGAAATTGACACAAGTACATGACTGCCACAGATGTCAACAGTTAAACATTCAACTACTAACCAGAAGCTTGGTAGTGTGAACTTTTCCAAAAGTACGAAAGAAACGTCTGATGATTTGCTTCCAAGAGTCACTGTCTTTGCATCTCCATAGAATGCATTTCAACTCTGCATATGTGGGGTCATCATGTGTCATATTCAACTCAATGAGTAATCATTGCTTGGCTTGTTATCAGTACTTGGTTTGTTATGTTGTTTATTTGGTATCTGTATTTCCTATTGACTACCAGGGAGATCCTGGCAGACTGCATGGATCAGGCCCAAACCTTTTGACAAACATCATAGATGGTGGTGCTCTGTACTTTGTTTGAGACTATATCTGGCTGTCCATCTTTAATAGTGCTAAGACTGATCCATAAGTTCAGGAGACACCAACTTGAGTCACATTATAATCTTTCCATTAAGCTTCTCTCAATGACCTTAAAATTCACTGGTGACCTTTGTCCAGATCTAATACTGCATCCCGACTTGCATAGCATGCTTCTGGAATTACATCATTCTTTTTTATAAAGAAGAGCTTCCCTTCCCAACTTGTTGTTGTCTAGTTTACAATCTTTCCTGCTGTTCTGATTTGAAGACTAAAGAAGTCAAAAATATTTCTCAACCTGTTTTTGGATGTGCAGCATGCTTTACTTGAGTGCCGAGGGAATGTTAAATAATGCCAATAATGAGCCGAATCATTCCAATGCATAAATTATCCTCGGGCTCGAATCCCTCACTTTGTAAGCTTCATTAATTGCTTTAGCGGCATTAACTTTCAAAGGCCATTGGGGTCCCATTAAGTTACAGTTATCTGATGACTCCATCTGAGTTGCCTATCCCCAGGGAGTAGTTTTGTGCTAAGAGGACTTTGGGTGACAAAAGAAAGAGTGGGCACCCCTTTTCGTCATGAGTTAACTCAGAAAAAATAAAGTTTTGCAAGACTAGCCATAAAACTCATTTATTCTAAAGCTTCATAAAATTCGAATGAAGTGCTCTGACTAGGCTAGCTATACTCTTTAAGAAAATAAGTGGTCTTTTTTTTTTTTTTGCAGCTGTGAGAAGCAAGGAGCTGATGAGACACAGGTTTGTACTCAATGGGTGAGCTAGTTAATATCCTGGAGACACAACTGTGGAACTCTCACACCTTAACTCCAAGGGCTGCCTTGAAGAATGCATGTCATTACATTTGGAACAGTTGGAAAGAGAGTAGATAAGTCAGTAAAACGGCTGCTCGGGAATGATCTGACTCTCAGAGAAAAGAAATGTGCACATTTGAACAGCAATGACAACAGGGATCTCAAGGTATGATGGTGAGTAAAACACATTCACCGCCCAGAACATGCCATTAGCTGTCCCGAAGCTGTACCTCTGGCGGGTACATGATGTTTCCTCCAAATAGGTCTGTGTGCCTCTTCCTTTTCAAAATAACGCATCCTTCCAAACTAGCAGAATTACTGGAACACATTACCCCCTTAAAATGCCACCTTTCCTCTTTCATTCACTCATCAGCCCTTTCAGGAAGAGTAATTAGGCTCCTGCTTAAAAAATGACAGAGAGGGGAAGAAAAAAAGAGAAGAGGAGGGAGGGGAGACGAAGAGAGGGAGAATGTGTGAGAGATAAAATAAATGTCTTTTCCTGTATTCCTGCAGCGCTGAGACTACTTACCTCAGGGGACTCATGTCATACTTGTCCCTTTGAGATTGGCTTGCCTTGCTTAACATAATTCCCTCCCACTCTCCCCATGAAATGACGCGTTTCATGTGATGCTTTGTCGTGCTACATAGAACTCCATGGTGTGCAGGTGCCAGAGTTTACTAATCCTCTCCTCTATCGATGGAAATCTAGGTTGTTTCCAAAGCCTTGCGATTGTAAATTGCACTGCAATAAACATTGGAGCGCAGATGACTGGCCGTGTTTTATTTCTTACCTCCTCTGGGTATGCACAATAGATGGATGGCTGGATCATAAGGTAAATCGATTTCCATTTTCAATAAATATCACCAACTCACTTTCCACAGTGGTTGTACATAGCTACACGACCACCAACAGTGGAAGGAGGGTTCCTATGTCACCCCTCTCATCTCTCCAACATTCCTTGCTCTCTAATTTTCTGATTTGGCTAACCTCCGGGGTGTTAGATGGTACCTCACAATTGTTTCAGTTTGTATTTCTCCTATGGCTAATGAATGGGAACACTTTCTCATGTGCTTGTTGGCCACCTGGGTCTCCTCCCTAGTGAAAATGCTTTTCAGTTCTTTTGCCCACTTCCTTAGGGGCTAACTATTTTTCATCTTTTTGGAGACCATGAGGGTACTGTAGATTTTAGTAATAAGCCCTTTGTCTGATGTGTCATTACTAACAATCCTCTCCCAGTCTGTGGGTGGCCTTGTTACCCTATTGGTGAAGTCTTTCGAGGTGCACAAATGTTGTATTCTTATTAAATCCCATTTTTCAGTTTCCAGTCCCCCTTCCCTATAGCAGTGATCCTATGAATTCTCTGGGTGAGTGATCTTAGGTTTGTCCTGATTCCTTCCTTGATGGTCCTGACAGTTTGAGGTTTTACTTCTAGGTCTGTGATCAACCTTGAGTTTGTTCTTGTGCATGGGGTAGGTAGACATCTTGTGTCATTTTTCTACATGTGGATATCCATTGTTTCCAGCACCACTTGTTAAAGAAGGGTATCTGTTTCTCATTTGATGTTTTGGGGACTCTTATCAAAGATCAGTTGTCTACATGCTGATGGTTTTACTTCTGGGCTTTCTATTACTTTCCACTGGTCTGAGTTTCTGCCATTGTGCCAGTATCACGCTGCTTTGACCTCTGTAGGCAGTTGGGGGTAGGGTTGAGGGGTGAGGCCAGATCAAATCCAGGGAGGTACATATGAATTCAACATAAAGAAGGGAAAGGGGGAAGGATTGGGGGTGGGGTAAAACTGAGATGATGACAAGGGTGGAACAGGGCACTAACCCACCCAGGGGGAGAGTAGTGGTTGTGTCTTTACAGATTGGAATGTGCACACACACCCCACCATGGCACACCAACCAGGAGGGCAATGTAATACATGGAGGAATGCATGAAAAGACTGGACTACAGCAGAACCAGCCAGCACCAAGCAGAACCAGCCTGACTCCCACCCTGGAAGTGTGTGCCACAGAGAATGACACTAGACCTTCTGGTGGGGAAAGGAACCAGCTTACCATACCCAGACGGAAGAAAACCAAGAAGGAAAAAGAGACAGGGGCAGTCAGCCTAGATCCCATATGGACACACCATGCCCAGAGGAGGAGTTCCCTGCATGGAGCTACTGGGGCACAGAGAGGGCTGTGGGACTACCAAAGACTGAAGGCATGCTGTTCCCTAACTGGAGCATATGGAGACAGCGCACAATAATGGGGACACACAGTAGGGAGACAGTGTGGGAATGGAGCTTAAAAGATCAGCAAACAGAGTAAAGCTGAGCCACAGAGCTCCTGAGGAGCCCCAAGAACAGACTTTGGGCGAGGGGGTGCAGCCCCAGGCTCTCCCTCAGGAGCAGGGGGGGAAGGTCCCATGGGAACCAACACACAGTCCTTGAACGATGTGGAGTTTGTTTGTTTTTCTTTCCTCTCATCTTTTTCTCTTTCCTTTTCTTCCTTCAATTGTATGCTTTCTTATTGTTCAGATTAGGGCATGGATGGTTTGCCTAATTATGTGGATTGGACCATGAGAGGGGAGCCCAGGGAGAAGGCAATGGGACCAATGGCCCCAGAAGGTAGAGAGGTAAGAAGGGGCTGGGGAGAAGAGTGTGATGAGTGGCTGGCATCATGGACAGAGGAACGACTAGGGAAGTGGAACCAGCATCTAGAAGAGGTTAGAGAGCCTGTGAGTATTAGAGCAACACCGAGCTGGTGGAGAGGAAGCACTCAAAGGTAGAAAAAAGGGGGAAGTTATGGTGGGGGGTGGGGAGAAAACAGCGGCAATATTTGGTCCACAACGGTATAGCTAGGAAGATAAACAGAGGTGTGCACTTATGTGGATACATTATAACAATAGTGGTATTGGCCTATATATGTATATTTATGAGGCAATACACTGAAGCTACAGAGAGTCCTTGGGCTCATATCTTCCCTAAAGAGAACACTTTGTTTTAACAAATTGACATTCTGCAATGCTCAAACTCCCCACCCCACCCCAACTCCGACACATGATCACTGGTGACAAAATGGATACATAAGTAGATGTGGGGAAGACAGAGGATGGTGCCAGGCTATTTTGTCTGGGGTCGTAAAGGCTTGAAGTTAAGCAGATGGCCATTCAACAGTGAAGCGACAGACTCACGTGAAAGAAGCACACCAGCCAGTGCAATCATGAGAAGTCATCAAGACTGGGCAGCGGGCACCAGAAGATTCACAACAAACAATAAAAAAATGCATTAGTGGGAAGAGGGGTTGGAGCAGAGACCCAAAGTTCATCTATGGACAATGGAATATTGCCCCACAGAGGGGTCGCAGGAAGGGGTTGAGTTAATCAGGGTACAGTAAAGCACTAATGGTTGATGCAGTATACTTCTATTTCCTGAAGGCCTACACACACACACATACACACACAAACCCCCCTCTATCTGACCTCAATACCGCCTCCCAATCTAGACAGGAGCATGTACATAGGTATAGGCAAGAGATAAAACTCACAACACATGGAACCCAGGAACAGGAATGGGAATAGAGATATCAAAAGGGTAGGGGGAAGGTGGGGAGAGTTGGGGAGGAAGAGGGGACCAATTGCAATGAATGGCACAGAACCACACAACACACACACACCCCCCATCCAGAAGGAAGAACAACAGAAACCAGAGGGGAAGGGAGACAGCGGTTGGTGTGAGATTTGAAAATAATTAATCTATAATCTATCAGGGTGACTGACACAAGGATTGGGGTGGGGAGTGGGAGGGGAAGAGGAGATGATGCCAAGGGCTCAATGGGAAGTAAATACCTAGGAAAGAGTGATGAAATAGATGTACCAATATGTCAGATACAATTGATGTATGGTTTATAGCAAGAGTTGTATCAGCCCCCAATAAAATGATTTTTTTAAAAAGAAAGAATGAGAAGAATGGCAGAGAACCAACAAGCAGTAGAGAGACAAAAAGACGAGCTGAGAATGAACTGAGGAATTGCTCTACTAAATCAATGTGGCTGATATTTGAAATCAAAAGATAAGGAGCACGGAATGAGCAGGGGAAGGGAAAGAGTGGGCCCCTCACAGGCCACCATATGAAGCCAGACAGTTGACTTTGAGGACCCCCAAGAGATTATGTAGTAAGTGGTCCCACATACAATGGGGAGGTTCCTCATAAAACCAAGATGTGGTTTGGAAGATTTTACATAGAGCAGTTGGGTTCCAAGACTCCACCCCAAATGCACATCCAGGGTATCTATAGTTTACTCTTTCTTCACCCCACAATAGCCTAAGGCATAGTCACTAGAGAGATTGAGTCTGAGATGATCTTCAGAGTACACAGAGTTCACTAGAGAGTGAGACTAGCTTCTTGTACATCATACCGCACATATCCCTGGTCCTAATCAGAGACGGATGCAAATCCCTTGACAGTGAGATAAAAGAAAGAGGAGCTATTAACTGATTAGTAAGCATAAAAAGTTAGTAATTATTTCACCTGGTTCAAGCCATGGTATTTTCAATAACCTCACATCCATGTGAAAGTGGGACACTGAATAAGGAAAACAGAAGAATCAATGCATTTGAACGGTGGGGCTTGTGAAGACTACTGAAGTTACTATGGACTGACTGCCAAAATAACAAACAAGTCTGTCTTGGAAGTACAGTCAGAATGCTCCTTATATGCATGGATAGCGATGCTTCATCTCACCTACTTTGGACATGTTATTAGGATAGATGAGTGAGTCCCTGGAAAAGGGCCTTGTGGTTGGTCAACTGGCGGGGCAGCAAAAAAGACGAAAGTTTCAACAAGACGGATTGACACGGCAACTGCAACAACGGGCTCAAACATTAGAACAGTTGTGAAGATGGCTCAGAACTATGGGTTGGACACCTCACAACATCAACGACTACCTCAATACCTCCTCATTCTTCCAGGAGTCTACATTTTGGCCCTTGGCAAGTGAAACTTGGAGCTCTTTCTACCTCTTGCTCGGTTTGTAAACACTATGTAGCACTTGTCAGTTGAACCGTTTCCAACTCTGAGCCTTCGTGCGTGTCAGAGTAGAACTTCACTCCAAGGTTGTGTAAGGGCTGTGATCCATGAGAAAGAGATCAAACGAAAACCCAACTCATTGTCACCCAGTGGATGCCGACTCACATCAAGTCTGTAGGACAGGATAGAACTGCCCCTGTGGGTTTCCGAGACGGTAACTCTTTGCCAGAGTAAAAGGCCTGTGGTTTCTAACTCCTGGGTTGGCGGTTAGCAACCCAATGCATAACCACAACACTACCTCTTTATTCCAAGACTCCTCTGGGGAGACTGAAACCACTAACGTTTCCATCAGCAGCTGGTTATGCTAACCACTTGCACTCCTAGGGACGCCAATTTTTAGATAGTAGATCCAAAATTCGCATTTTCCCCGCATTAACCTGCCTTAAATTCCTCATCAGGGTCTTGATTCTTCTTCTACTGAAGGATTGTTGGTAGTGCCTGTGATAGGAAGGCTTGTTGTGTCGACATGACCAAAGAAGATAGGTACGATTGTTGTGACAACATGGCCAATGAACACATGTAAGATCAATCGAAAGGAGGATATATAATTGGTGAGGTAAGGCCCACCCTTGCTCTCTTGCTCTTGGATCTTCAGACCAGTCAGCTGCCTTGTTTGTCCTGTGCCTCAATCTCCAGGTTACACTACCCATGGGACACCTAATCCATGGGCTGTGTTGCTATCAAGCCCTGCTTCGCCACGCTCCTGGAATATACATCTCTTGAGCTGGGGACTGTTGGACTCTGTCATCTGGATGACTGTTGGTGACCTGCTTGGCTGTTTGCTGCCTGTGATCAGATAGCCTGAATTGCTCTACAGAGGACTACTCAGCGGCCTTCAAGACTTGAAGGACTGCCAGTGCACTAGCTGGCTCACACAAGTGAGTTGCACCGAGCCATTTGTACTGCTTTATTGATTAGTTAACTGTTTATTTCTTATGTCAGATATCTTTCTATCTACATAAATATAGAGAGAATTATTAGTATCCTGGTTTTGCTTCTCTAGAAAACCCTGTTTAACACAGCGCCATTGAACTGATTCTAACTTAGAGCACGCTTATGCACAACAGAGCCAAACACTGCCCACTCCTGCACCATCCTCACAATGGTTCCCATGTTTGAGTCCATCATTGTAGCCACAGAAGTAGCCATTGAAAATCTATTTAAAGGAGCCCTTTCTATTCCAAGGAGCCCCGGTGGCATAATGGTGACATGCTAGGCTACTAATTGCAAGGTCAGCACTTGGAAACCGCCAGCGCTCCCTGGGAGAAAAATATGGCACCAACTCGAGGTCAGTGAGTCAGTTGACCTTGAATAACCCTTTTTTGCAATTTGATGTGTCTTCCATGGTGGCCTAAAGTTTTTCAATAGTTACGCTGTGAGAGTTAAATGAAAATAAGTGGTAAAATCTGAAAAGTCATAGAATATATTCATGATCAAATAAGGACCTCAGTGACTAGGAATTTGAAATGGAAATCCACGCAGACAGGTTTTGTCTTCAGGGGTTCATCAGATTTGTATTCTGAAAAATTGCAGAAGTCCAAGGTTTCTCCACTTGTATGTATCTAGGAAATCCATCTTTGATTCGTACTACGCAAATAAATGCCTCTTAAGGGGAATGACAGTTCCGCAGCAGTTTACAAAACTCTGAATAAAGAAGTAAACCAAGTAACTAAACCAGTGTTTGTAAAATGGCTCTGATCATAAAGAATCCTGAGAACTCCAACTCAAGTATAGGTTCAGAGAAGATGGCATTTGTCTGCGGATTATGGGCAAAGATCAATGATCTGATTTTCACTGTGGACTGGAGGAAACCACAAGCGATACTTTGGTTATGTCATCAGGATAAACCAAAATCAAACTCATGGCCTTCAAGTCGATGCTGACTCCCAGTGGCCCTAGGAGAGGGTGGAACTGCCCCATGCAGTGTCTGAGACTCTAACTGTTTAACGGAGCAGAAAGCACATCTTTCTGAGTGGAGAGTGGCTGATGAACTATTGGCTATGTAGGTCACAGGCCACCACATAACCACCATGCCACCAGCGCTCCTGGCATCAGGATACAGCCCTTAATTACATGAGCGTCACCACCTACCTGGAACCCATGTTTGAAAACACAGGGCCTCGTATTAGAAATAGTGTCTCTATGAACTGACTCAATTTTATGGCAGGGGATTTGACTGTTGGTTAATGCTTTCAAATGCTTCCAGTGGTTTGGATTACTCTGATCAGCTTGATTTTAATTTTTGTGACTTGTAGCAGAAGAGGAACCAACATTGCACAACACTGTCATGTTAATTAAAATTATGATGTCAGAGCAATACAAGCCGTATCATATGCAGACTGTCTTCTGAATATGAGTGTGTGTGTGTGTGTGTGTGTTAGGAAGAACAAATTCACTAGAAATAAAGGAACCTATTTGTATTTCTTTGTCTCTGGAGTTAAATCATCAAAAAGAAATGGGTTATTACTATTTGAGAGCCTGCCACTGAGTTAATTGAGTCTCACAGAGACTCTGTAGAGTGGGGTGGGACGGTCACTCTGGATTTCTAAGGCTATAACTCTTTACAGGAGTGGAAAGCTCAATCTTTCCCCTGAGAAGTAGCTGGTGGCTTTGAACTATTGAACTTTCAGTTAGCAGCCCAAGGCATACCCACTATGCCAATAGAGTGCCTATTTCACCAAAGATGACATTCAAATGCCCATCAAACACATGAAAAAATACTGACTTTCATTAGCCACCAGAGAAAAGCAACTCCAACTCACAATGAAATACTATTTCTTGGCTAAGAATATTTTTTAAAGAAACAAACAAAAATAACAATCATAAATGCTGATGAAGATGAAGAGAACCCGGAACTCCTATCCATCACTGGTGAGAATGCAAGAGGGTATAGAAAATGACGTGACATTTCCTCAGAAGGGTAAAATTAAAACAGCCATCAAATCAATGCTGACCCACAGTGGGCCTGTAGGGCAGAGTAGCATAGCCTCGTTGAGTTCCTAAGGTTGGAATTCTTTATATAGCAGGGAAACTCGTTTTTCTCCAGCACCTGGCGGATTTGATTCACTGACCTTATGGTTAGAAACCCAACTAGTAATACCCTATGCCACCAAGGTTCCTGTAGAACTACCATGTGGGTCCCACACAAGAGACTCAAACTGTACAGGATTAAAACTGTCCAAATACCCATCAACAGGGGATATACAAAATGGGGCACTTACAGACATATGGTAGAATCTTACTCAGACAACAGAAATTCAGTCTGAGAAACACTCTTAGAAAAAAATTACAATTATAACCATGCTTATAATAAATAGTTTTTCCTAGTGCCTAACATCTACCACAGGTCCTGGTTTATCAGGGACACTCAATATCAAATGAATAAATCAATGGGTTAGCTCAATCAATGGGTTAGATCTCAAAAACAAAAATACCTTAAAACCTTCTTATGGGCAGCCAAACATTGCAGGAGATTTGGTTTCTTTGATATCTCATACCCGATAATTGGCCTAAGATCATGTGGAGTACTTCTGTTCAACCTCCTACCTCATTGCATAGATCCTAAAGTATTTAAAAAAAAAACTTGCAGTGACCATTCAAGGTACAACAATTGGCCTTTGGTTAGCTGGAGCAAAGGGAAAAAGAAGAACTCAGGAACAGGGGGAGGAAAGGAAATTTGTGGCTAATGGCCTCCATGCTCAATTTTCCCCTTTGTTGATGAGCCAGTAGAAGTAAAGTGTGCCTACTAACATTCTTAAACATATTGATCAAAGATTCTACAGAAGAATTCTAATCAGAGGGGAAAACAGAATTTCTTATTTTCATAGACTCAAGGTTTCCTGGAGCCATAGAGACTAGATGAACCCCAGAAACTATTGCCCTGAGAGTTTTACATTTTAAACATTATACCAAAAGTATCCTCTGGAGTCTTCTCAAAGCCAAACAATAATTTAATTTCACTAGTAAGGAATATCTACCTATATGTTAAACTATATATCTTAAAGAGAACATAAAAGAGTGTGCTCTTCTAAGCTATTTCTATATGGGATCAACTTGTCAGTGTCAATGACCCTTAAGAGGTAACGAGTTTATTTTAAGAGGGGAGGGACAATTCATAAAGAGAATGGTGGTACATTCTGAATAACGTAATCATTGTCATTGTACTTTAAGAAATTGTTCAACTGGTCTATGTTCTGCTATGCAAATTCTCAGCAGCAGCAACAACAATAAAAATGAAAAGATAAAGAAGATAAAAGCACTCCTTTGCTTGTTCCCCTTAGCAGTCTCCAGTTGCCTCTTCCCCACCCATCCAACTTGATCCATGTGAGACACCGGTTCTCAGTCTCATATGGTCCACTGCCACCTTTTCAGAAAATAATAATAATAATATTCAGTGCTCCCGCTGGCAATTGAGAATTTTGTTCATAATCCAGGATGAGATGTAGGTATCTTTTGGAAACACTGATGTAAGAGGACATGGCTCCAACTTTCAGAACTAAGAATCTCCTACATACAATGAACAATCCCAAACTTTCTTGCTCTATGACGAGTCCCCTAAGGATCTCTGACCCTATGAGCATATGCTTTGTGGATGTGTTCTTTATTATGCGATCATTACCCCCTGTGGGGTGGGGTTCATCTAAGTTTCTACTTTTGAATATTTCTAGGTTGTTGTCACCTTGTCATCTTATTTTTCACACTGTGAACCATTCCCCCTCTAGGTGGTTACCCTGGATGTATTTATAGAGTGAGACTATAGTTCCCCTGAGCTTCCTTCTTTGTACCTGTGATTGCCTTAGTGCAGGGAGGCAGATGGAAAGGAATCATGTATTCCTTACCCTTTAAAAAGTAAAGCAACTCAGATTTAAGATGTCACACTGTTTTATTGGAAAGTATAAAAAGAACTGTTTTACGGTGTCATTACAATGACACGGTGCAATGGCTGGCCTTAAAAAATACCTCTGCCTTGGGAGACCAAAGAGTTTAAGGCTACAGCTATCGAGTCATCTCATGCTAAACTGTTTATCAGTCAAGAGAGAATAGAATTTTGTTTTCTCTAATGGAGAATCTGTCTTACTATGCATCTCTGGTATGCTGAAATCACCCCTCCAGAAATTCACTCTGAACGGATAGTTCCTGCATCATTCTCGCCATCCAGTTAAAGACACGTGTTCCACATTGTAGGACATTTATTTTGAACAGTAAGATAGAAGTAAAACCATTATTGGAAACTTTCTATCTGTTCGGAAGGTTGGGCTACCCCCCAAAGCATGAAATTAATAAAATATGTGTCATTTATTTCTGTTTTATGTAATAATTACTCTTTGGGCTGTACCAATAACAAATTCAAACAGGTTAAAAAAACCTTAAGTCCCAATGATATTTATCTCAGAGAACAACATAATCATGTGTAATTAAGATAGTTTTATCTGTTGTTTTTTAACATTTTCACTGTCAAGCAGAAAAGATGAGTCCTTAAAATACAAAATAGATGACAGCTTAAAACATTTCAATGATTTCCTATTGCAGAATAGTCTATGATCTATAATTTATCATGCCCCATGGTTTCTGTATTTCCTAGGACCCAGTTATTTCTCTAGCTTCCTCTCCTGCTCTTCATCCTGGCCCTGCCCCTCTGTGATCACTGTGCTTTTTCCACACTAGTCTTATTTTAGTTCACTGCAGATACAAAGCACTTTTCCTATCTCAGGGCATTTGCACGTTTTGTTTTCTTTACCTGGAGTACTCCCTTTCCCTATTCTTCACTGAGAATGGCAAAAAGGAGATAGTGAATACTCTGTCAGAATTCTCAGAGTCCTTTATTGGTTGCTTCAAAGCTTTTAATTCTCATAATTATTTTATTGTATTTTTGCTTTTTTTCTTCTTCTTCTTCATCTTCCAGAATTTAACCTGCACAGTGGTAGGTACCCTACTTGTTCCCCATTCCATTAAAGTGAATAAATGAAAGAATTAACAAATGAATTACTAAATTACTTTAGAAAATGATTTAAATATCTATCTTATTCTTTCCCTTGGCATATCAACTCACAAGACTAGATATGAAATTCTATGGACTAGCAAGTATTTAGCATCCATTCATAAGAACTAATGACAACATGTATTATTCAGTTCTATAAAATAAAGATACAATTTATCTATCCATATCTGTCTTATACTTTCAGAAGCAGAAAATCCTTAATATCTGTGAAGGGAAACAACAATTTTGTGTCCATATGCAAGGTGAATTTACATATATACTCCGTCCCCCAGATGAGCTTTTCTCCAAAGTCTATCTCATAGTAGGGCTTGTCTATTGCCAGGTATCTGGATCCTGGTCTTTACAATGAAGATGATATAAGAGTGTGAAGGAGCTTGCTCAAATCAATCCTTAATACCAATTGCACAAAGGAAGGGTGTCTCCTTATTGATTTGGTAGGCAATCAAGGATTATCCTGTGGCATATCCTGTGGGGTATCAGGTCAGTAATTAGAACTTTCATCTTCAGGAATATTCAATTCAGTCTTCTAAATTTCAAATACCATTCTATACAACTTTACTGCAGTCAAAGAGTTTCCTTCCACATTACAGAGCAAGATGGATACTAACCTATGGACCCTATGCTCAAGGCGGTATCTTTCTGACTCTAAACTAGACATTTGGTTGAATTACTTTAATAACAAAATCCTTAATTACATAGATAATGGCGAAATAAATTGTCGTGACAATATTTAAATTAAGATAACTAAGCCATAACTATGCCCTCAATTGGCCTGCCCCAGAATGAGTGTTTTTTTGCTTTGTGAAAGGTAATTCTCTGAGGGGGAAAAATAATCTTTCTTTAACCAGTTTGTTTTCCTTGTAATCATTCCCATACCCTAACAAATTATTTTTTATACTTACAATAAATACTAAAGCAAGACCTGTAGGTTGAAAGCAAATGACTATAGACAATAATATGAACCCACATGAATGAAAGAAGAACAATCAAATTACTGGAAAGGACAATTATGTAATTATAAAAGTCATCTAAGTGCATGTTTTTCTCCTTTCTTCTTTTTATTGACTTTTTGAAAGCAATTTTATGCAGTATTACATACAGTAAATTCCTGTGTTATAAATGTTCACCTTACAGACCATCCACACTTGCCTTTTAAACTTGCCCTCACTTTGGAACAATTGAAGAACTCTGAGGGTGCGATGAGTGTTAACCCCAAGGTTAATTATCTCCAACCACCAGCTGCTCCATGGGGAAAAGATGAGACCTGAAAAGACTGACGGTCTCAGAAGCCCCTTGATAGAGTACTCTGAGTCGGAATCAATGGATAGTAGTAGCTTTAGTTAGTTTGGTTTAGAAAGGATTGAACCAACCCTTCCAGGCAGCAATCTATATCATAAGCACTTTTCACTTGCCGTATGTGTATCATCTAAGTCATGGAAGATTCCCAGACTTTTCTAGAACTAAAATTCCAAACCAAACTCACCGCCATTAAGTTGTTGATGATTTATTGTAGCCCTGTAAGACAGGGGAGAACTATCCCTAAGGATGTGCCAGACTGAAACTCCTCATGGGAGTAGAACTCCATAGAGGAGTAGAAAGCCTTGTCTTTCCCCTCTGAAGCAGCTGGTAGTTTCGAATCACTGACCTTGTGGTTAGCGGTCCAGTTTGAAGCTTATATTCTGCCACCAAGGCTCCTTTGAACTAAAGTAGGGCTAAAATAAGAACAGTATTATCTGCTTTGAATTTCCTAGGAATTCTCCTCAAAGATGCACTTAGGAATGGATTTCATTTGTAACCCAGAAACAACCTCTATATACAACCTCCTCCTCACTTATAAACATAGTCAAGTTCAAAAAGACTAAGTCATTATGTTTATGGGGAAAACAAAGAATGACCAAATCTTATCCCAGAAATGGAGAATGACTACATCATTGCAAACTGCCAAATTATGGTACTCTGTAGCTGCCAGATTACAACATTGCACGACAATCAAACTACTAGGAATCATAACCAACTAAAGTTGACTCAATCTTAACCTCACAGCCTTTGCACACCTTAGCATTTCTTACTGTTAGATGTATATCATTATTGTACAAAATAGTCAAATAGTAATTTCTTCCCATTGTCATAAATGTGAGATGATGGATGAGATAGTAAGTGAGGAGTAGGTGTACTAATGCATTTGAATTATGGTGTTAATAAAGAATACTAAAAATGTCATAAACTGCCAGAAGAACAAAAAATTTGTCTTAGAAAAAGTACAGCTGGGCTAAGCCCCGGTGGCATAGTGGTTGAAGTGCGGGGCTGCGGCCCACTGGCTTGGCAGTTCAAATCCAGCAGCAGCTCTCCAGGAGCAAGGCTGGGCCTCCCACCCCCACCAGAGGGCAGTGATGCCCAAAACCAAAATAAGAAAAAGTACAGCCAGAGTAGGCTGAGTAGACTTCATTTTATGTACTTTGGACATTGTATCAGAAGAGAGCCGTTCCTGGGAAAGAACACCAAGAACAGGAAAAAAAAGGAAGATCCTTAATGAGATGGTGTGCTAGGCCCAGTAGACTATAGAAACAAATTCATGGATACTCATCTGAGTAGAAGAAAAAGTTTTATATACAAGAGCAATTGAATCTTGAGAAAACATTATAGCCCAGTCCAGATCAAGCCCATAAGTCTGATATTAGCCCATATGACCGATACCAATCTACAAAGTCCTCTTCAGACTCATGGAATGATGCCAAATTCAGGAGGATCACAGGCCAGTGGGTGCAAAGTCTTGTGGATTCAGTGGTGGTAGAAGCATCTCAGTGCTGGCAGGGGTCTCCACGTGACTTCTCCAGTTCCCAGGGCATCAATTACAAGTAGCAACATGCGTCTTGTCAGTAGAGCACCTCTCAGGGAGTGAGCAGAGAGAGAGAGTGTTTCTCACCTCCTAAGAGGAATGCAGTGGTTCCTACAATCCTCAGGAGAAGGCCATGCCCACACAGAAGTCTCACTGGCTGTGATCTGATTGACAACCTAAACTCCACCCTTACACTCTGAATCCTCAAATTGGCACCAGATTATGTAACTATCACAGATGAAGTGACACAGTGGTTGCAAGAGTAGACTCAAACATCACAGTTGTGAGGATGGCACAGCACCTTGCAGTATTCTGTTCTATTTATTATGGATAGGTCAGAATTGACCAGGTGTCACCTAAGAACAGGTGTTGGATTGACATAGGAATGTTATCATATATATGTAAAACACTTGCCCATTGCAATACAGAGGAAATAGAGTTTGGTGGAAATAGACTTGTAATAGTCTGAGGAAAGAATGATAGATGGTAAAGCTATAACTAAAACAATGTATTATATATGTATAGTATTATTGTTTATTATATATAAAAATGTGACATAAAAGGAGGAAAGTGAATACGGATATGTAGGAGCAACATATCTCTACATTAGTAGGATTGAACCAGCATAAATCCGAAACTAATTCTGTTGAGATGTAAATGATAAGCTCTATGTTCTTGTTGTATATGTCTGTTTCAACTCATAGCAACCCTATGTAAAAACAGGACACCGATGGTAGGCACCATCCGTCTTATGTTTGAGCCCATTGTTTTAGTCACTGTGGCAATCCATCTTGTCAAAGAGGCCTTCCTCTTTTTCACTGCACCTCTACTTTACCAAGCATGATGTCCTTCTCTAGGGACTGGTCTCTCCTGATAACATTTCCAAAGTTTAAGTCTCCCCATCCTTGCCTCTAAGGAACATTCTGGCTGTACTTCTTCCCAGACAGACTTGTATGTTCTTTTGGCACTCCATGATATTTTCAATATTCTTTGCCAACACCACAGTTCAACTGCATAAATTATTTTCTTATTCAATATCACTGTCATAAACATGCAACGTAATAAAAAATATTGAAACTATCATAGACTGACAGAATACTTTTGTCTTGGAGGAAGTACAGCCAGAATGTACCTTAGAAGTAGATGATAAGACTTCATCTTACATATTTTGGACATAGCAGTTCCTGGAAAAGGACAACAATAAGATCAGAGGGGGAAGGGGGAAGGGGACTTAAATAGAAAACAAATGTTTTGAGAATGAGGAAGGCAACAGATATACAAATGTGCTTGACACACAATGGATGGAGGTAGAGATTGTGATAAGTTGTATGAGCCATCAAGAAAATGAGTAATAAAAAAGGAGTTTCCTTAATAATATGGATTGACACAGTGGTTGCAACAAGAGACTCAAACATAACAATTGTTAAGTTTCACATTATATTACGTTAATTAAAATTACAATGGCTTGAATCAGGTGTACCTTGGTCCTCAACCACTAAAAAAGTAACTCAAAGATTCATCAACCGTAAGATTACATTTTTTTAGGGCACTTAAATACTTGTGCATCATTTTTATTATCTTTATCTTTTTGTTGTTTTTTGCATATCCTTAAACATATTCTATAAGAGATAGCAACTTAATGAGTAAGTAGAATTTACCACTTTTTATTCTCTAAATGGGAAAAAATAACATCAATTTTTTTATTATTGTTCCTTTTTCCTGTTATCAGTTTTCACCCCTGTTAAGGATTGTTAGGATTACTTTCTGTTAAAGTAACAAGTCAAACTAATTACAGGAAAGCAGTTTAAAGTTAAAGATAACTGAACAATTTCTAAGATAAAAAAAAAACCACCCACATTCTCTTGAGAAACCTGTGTTGATCAGATTTGGACTGGCTCTTAGCAATAACAAAATAGTCTGAAAATAGCAACAGAAAGGAGTACAAAGAGAGCAGGTCATCCGATGAAGGATCTTCCTTTGAGATTGCTTTAACTTTTATTCTAAAGCTTCAGGCAACACTAAACCTCTTTTTCTCCCTCCATTTACAGTAACAACAACTTCCACTTCCCATCACAATAGCATGATGCTACAACGTAAATTCCTTACATTAAAAAGCTGGTCTCCAACTTTATTCAGTGTGTGTGTGTGTGTGTGTGTGTGTGTATAGGCTTAGTTCTCAATTTTTTCTTATAAATGTATTTGATTCCCGGGGCTTTTCCGGAGTTCACTAGTTAGAATAGTTAGAGAGATTTGCTCTATTCACTCTTAAGATTCAGGTAAAGAGCAAACAGCGATACCTCGGAATTTAAAGACGTAATGCTCATGATAACCACTACTTAGAGATGAACCATAGGACTGTGGCAGGTGGTAATGTGTCATTTTGCTGTATTGTGTGCCCTTTGAGTGTGAATAAATCTGTTACTCTCTATTCATCGTTGGACACATCGGTTGTCACTTGAAATGATTATGAAATAAAGTTGTTGCTTCATTTTGGAAGATGATCACCAAGTAAGAGAGAGAATTGAGCTAAACATTTAGAAGTAGTTGATTTCTAAAATGAAGCTTAGATAGAAGAAATTCTTGAATTCCCAATACATTCATATGATCCAGGCTAAAATCATGAACGTATAAAAGGTTTTTTTTCATAGTAATGAAATGGCAAACAAATCTCTTCTCTATTTCATAGGTATTGTGCATCTCCCCCAATAGAATGTGAGTCCATGAGAGTGGGGATGGCATGGCGCATGGTACTTAGTAAGTGCTCACACTATTTAGATACATAGATGAATGAATGAAAGAGCTGAAGTATAGGCAAACATAGTCCCAAGTCTGTCAAACAAGTGTGATAAGAGAGAGGGTCTTAACAACCCCCCAAATCCTACACTGATTGGAGCCTCCTCTTGATGCTTGGAGTTCGGAACCTCTATCATCAGGCTGTCTTGGAAGAAGTGCATCCAGGGTGCGCTTTACCAGCACAGATGGCAGGACTTGTCTTATACACATTGGACAAGTTGTCAAGAGAGTTGAGTCCCTAGAGGACTCGTGCTTGGTCAAGTGAAGGGGTATTTAAAAATCGGTAAGCCCTCAGGATGTGCTGCGGACACTGTGGCTGCACCAATGGGTTCAACCATCGGAGCAATTGTAAGGATCATGTGGTGTTTTGTTCTGTTGTACATAGGGTGGTTCTGAGTTAGAGTTGACTGACTGGCACCTTGCGACACCATCGCCACCATCAGGCTGATTTGTAATTCCAATATTGTCAAGGTTTTTTTTAATTTGGGAAGAACTCAGTAGGAAGCAGTCTATTTTACAGTATCCCTAAAACATACCACGTGAGGACTTATCAGTCCCATCTGTGTTAGTCCACGCAGACTAGAGAAACAAATTCATAGACATGCATATGTATGTAAGGAAGAGGTTTAACATACAAGCAAAATGGAACATTGAGAAAGCATCCCAACCCAATCCAGTCCAAGCCCACAAGTCTGGTATTAGCCTGTATGTCCCATGCCAGTCTATAAAGTCTTTTTTAGATTCACAAGGCATACACAACAATGCCAGGACAATCACAGGCCAGTGGGTGCGAGTCTCATGTATCCAGTGGTGGTAGAAACATCTCAGCACTGATAGAGATCTCCCAGTGGCCTCCCACGCATCTCAGCACTGGCAGGAGTCACCGTGTGCTTCTCCGGCCCCAGAGGTCTGGTTCCATTAGGGTAAGCTCATGCGGCTTCTCTTTCAGGATGTCTCACAGGGAGTCAACCCCACATCCCATCAGTAGAGGGTCTCCAAGAGATTGAGCTGAACCAAGATAGTTGGTTCCTCCCACCAGATTTCCCAGAATTCTCAGGAGAAAGCCATGCCCACACAGAGGTTTCATTGGCTATCACCAGATTAACAGGCTAGACTCCACCCCTACACTCCCAATCCAGAAATTGACACGATTACATGGCTGCCACACCACCTTTAGGGATATTATATCCTCAAACGAAACCTAAACACATTAGAGGTGAAACAAGTTTAGTAGTGATGTTTTATTGTCTCTAAACCCCCTTTCTGACACAATAAGAAAAAGTAGCATGGATGCTGCCCTATGGTGTCTGCAGGAAATCTTTAGCATGGGGTTCACGCCTGATATTCATGCTCACCCTCTTCCTGCTGGTTGTTTGGTCAGGCAATTGGATAAGCAACTGGATTTGAGAAGAAACAAAAGGAAGCATCCTAACGAGGTCAAGCTCCAGCTTCAGCCTCATAGACAACAAGCATCATCAGAACTTCTCATGCCTAAGCGGCCAAGTTGACCTTCTAGAGCATCTTCTAGAAAACAAGGATTTGATGGTTGCATAGATTCATACTTCACCCTGTAGTAAACATGAGACAGAGAATAGCTCAGAGCCAAAGAGTCAGGAGGGAAGAAACAGAAGATGAAAGTGAATGCAAGGCCCAAATCAAAGCCAGATAGTGTCTTAGTCTCCGGGGACCTCTGCTAGCATTGTCAGGTAAGTATTAGAAGCTAATCACAAGGTTGAAGGTTCAAACTCATCAGCTTCTCCTCAGAAGAAAAATGAGGCGATCTGGTCCTGTAACCATCAACAGCCTCAGAAACGACATATAAGGTTAAATAAATCAAATCAAATAAAAATTGAGGAGGAAAAGGTTTCCTGTAATTTAGACTACCAAAAATTCAATGCTGATAAAGTTCTCCTACCTGACTTCTCTGCCATCAATGATTTCTCTTGGCACTAGAGAGCTATTGTTTTCAAGTACCATCAAGTCAACTCCAATTCCAATGACCTGTTGCTGTTCCATCGTCATAGCCATTTGTATGTTTGAGCCCATTGTTTATGCTGTCATATCAATCCATCCACTTAGGACTTCTCTTGTTTTTGTTGACCTTCAACTTTACCAATTATGAGTGTTTTTTTTTTTTTAGCAATTGGTCTTGGCTAATGACATGTTTAGAGTAAATAATCTGAAGTATCACCATCATTTCTTAGAATCTGGTTGTATTTATTGTAATACTGATTTGTATGTTCTTCTAGCAGTTCACAGTATATTCAATATTTTCACTAATACCACAACGCAAATGCATCCTTTCCTATCTGTCTTCCTTTTTTCATTGCCCAGCTCTAACGTGCATATGAAGCAATTGACAAGATCATTGCTTGGGTCAGGCACATCATAGTCTTCAAAGTAACCCTTTTGCTAAATATGAAAGTGGTCTTTTATAATGAATTTTCCCAATACACTATAATGTGATTCTTTTGACTTTCATGTCATTAGGACTTGTGGGCCCAAGTAGGATGAAATTACTGACAACTTTTCTTCTACATGTATTATGATGCAATTCATTGATGCAGTTACAAAAATTTGCATTTTCTTGAAGTTTAAGTATAGTTTATTTTCAGTGTAACCTTTTTTTAAGACTAGCGTTTGATCTTTTCAGAAAGTACTTCTGGTGGTCTTCATTTTCGGCAAGTTAAGTTGTGTCACTTTCATATCACAGGTTGTTAATCTATCTTCCTCCAATCGTGATGCAGCATTCTTCTTCATAGAGTCCAGTTTCTTAGATTATTTCTCAGCATACAGATTAAATAAGTAAAGTGAAAGAATGCAACCGTGTCATATACCTTTTCCAATCCTGAGCTGCACAAATTCCCCTCTTGCTCCAGGCACAGATTTCACATAAGCATCATTAAATGTTGTGGAATTCTCGTTCTCGGGATATTTGGAGAGAAGTGTCATCTTAACTCGATTAAATCTTCTGATCCATGAACATGGGATAGCTTCCCTTCTGTTGAGATCTACCCTCATTCCTGTCGCTGTGTTTTGTAGGATTCGGTGTGCAAGTTTTGAACTTCTTTTGTTCAAATGTCCTCCTAAATATTTTATTCTTTTTAGCACAATTGTAAGTGGAATTAATTGCTTAATTGCCTCTTTGGATTTTTTCATTGTTAGGGTATACACATGCAATTGACGTTTATATTGATCTTGTATCCTACCACTTGACTGGACTTGTTTACGCTTTATAGTTTTATCTATATCTTCACAACAACAATACACAGAGGGCGGGGGTTCTCCCCCCCAATTTTGCAGATGCTGCTATGAAAGGGAAATCCAGTTATATTAAGAAAAACAACAAAAGTAGCATTTATAGAGGCTAGAAACAAATTATAAAGATTCAAATACTCTTTAATATCATCCACTTTCTAATATGTTAGATGCATTAAAATTAATCTCCTTACAGTAAAAAATTATTTGTACTATTACCTTATGTGTAAATTAATAACAGTTTTGACCCTTTGTGCACCACAAGTATGTCCTATTTCTTGGTATTACAGTGTAAATCTGCAAAAATAATAGACTGGGTTGTTCAAAATTATTTTATCCTTAGTAAAATATTCTATATGTGATTTATTTTTTAAAAGTGGAAGCTAAACTATCATTTATGTCATAAGGAAGACATTTTCTCTGTAAAATTACTTAAGTCTCTTCGAAAGGCTAAATATAAATGACATTTGAAAATGAGAAAGAAAAGAGAGAAGGAATTAAAAACACTTATGGTATTTTTAATCTGTTATTGATTGCACTTTCTCCAGATTAAATTAAATTCTGCATACCCAGGCAGCTTGCAGAACTGCGGGCGTGTGGCATGTCAGAAATACCAAAAATAATGAAAGGCCAGAGGATAACCTTGATAGGAATTAAATAAAACGTTTGCTCTCTCGGTTTTCATTTCAGGCAAATGTTTGTCCCAGATACCAAAGTCTGGATATTAATTGGAACTCCATATGGTAGTGAAATCAGATTTTCAAGTAATCGGTGACCTCATTGGTTTTCAACAGCCCTTTATCTGGAGTCCACAAGGAAAGATGGTGTACCACCATCCAGAACCACAAATAAATCCCTGGGCTACATCTACTTCCACATTGCTTATGGACGAAGGACCCTGGAAATGAAATGTGCCGCATTACAATTGCAAATATAGCCAGAGGTTGGAAATGAATGCACCAAAGAGCACATTGTTTTGGCCTTTTGTCTAAAGGGCAAGTGCAGACAAATTAGGGTCTAGAGCCATGTGCCATATATAAGGATTTGTTTCCTGCACAAAACTCCAAAGAAAACAGTGCATTCAAATGGTAATGAAGAGAGGGCCTGGGTGCAGATAATGGTGTATTAAACTTGGATGAGCTAATTGTGCATTTTCATGTGAATCAGCCTCCTGCTAAGACTCATTAGGAATGCACATTAAAGATATAGACAAGCGCCTCGCCTTTTAATCAAGTGTCTTATTTCTAACAACACTATTAGTATTGTGAGCATTCTGGTAAGTGGAATATTTGACTGAAATTTAATTGTGCAGTCTGGAAATCTGATTCCCTTTCAAAGCTGTAAAGATAGCTTCATGTGGGGAGGGTGGATAGAGAAAAATAAGGGTGAGGGGAGAGAGTGGACAAGAATAGGAATTGATCAATTATTTTCTCTTAAAAGCTAAATATACTGGCCTGTTCAGCTGAATTCCTATTTGGAATCCATACAGATTCCCACAAAATATCAGTCTGCAGATGGCGCCGAGGAAATGACGACCGTGACGGCAGCAGCAATGCTTCGGAAAAGTGAGAAGCATTTCTGCACGAGGGTGAGAGAACACATGGGAAGCCCAGGGCTCTTACCGCTGTCTAGAATGGAGCGAGGTTACCCACGAGCAATCAGCATATCCGAGAGCAGAAAACTACCCATATGATTATGACTCATCATGGAGCAGGAGAACAAGACAGTTTGGTTCATTAAGAAATTGAAAGGCAAGTGTGTCAGTCTTGGGTTTCTAAAATCCCTCGCAGATGAATGTTATCTGTTTAGGGTGTTTGCTTGCTTGTTACGTCAGACAAAGGGCCAAAACAATGTGTTCTTTGGTGCATTTATTTTCTGCCTCTTGTGACCGTTAAAGCAGCCCCTCAACAGTGCAGTCTGGTGGCCCATTGAAACCACTCCTCCACCTGCTTAGACCTATGCAAGGTTGTAATTGCACAGCTTGCTCAGGGAATATATCCTTAAGATAAGAGCTGTTGTCATCCATCCCCTTTCAGAGGGGTCGCAGGGAGGAGAGGAGCCAGTCAAGGTAGCAACAATGAAATATGCGACCTTCCTCTGGTTCTTAAATGCTTCCTCCCACCCACTATCATGATGCCAATTCTACCTTACACATCCTGCTAGACCAGGGGATACACGCTGGAGCCGGAAACATGGGGAATTCAGGACAGATGATCCCTTCAGGACCAGTGGTAAGAGTGGCGATACCGGGAGGGTGGAGGGAAGGTGGAATAGAAAGGGGGAACCAATTGCAGGGATCTACATATAACCTCCCTGAGGTATGGGCAACGGGGAAGTGGGTGAAGGGACACATTGTACAGTGTATGATATGACAAAATAATGATATTTATAAATTATTATGGATTCATGGGGAAGGGGGGAGGGAGTGAGGGGGGGAGTGAGGGAGCTGGTACCCGGGACCTAAATGGAGGGAGGATGTTTCAAGAATGATGATGGCAACAAATGTGCAAATATGGTCTGCATACAATTGATGTATGCACTGATTATGATAACAGTTGTATAAGCCCCAATAAAGTGATTTATAAAAAAAGAAAGAACTGTTGTCACCGACCGCATGTTGGGCTGTAGCTCATATATTGCCTATTATTAATCTGTACTTGCTTTCTTTTTTTTAAAATCATTTCATTGGGGGCTCATACAACTCTTATGATAATTCATACATTCATTGTATGCAAAGCACATCTGTACCTTTGTTACCCTCATCATTCTCAAAACATTTTCTTTCTCCTTAAACCCTTGGTATTAGCGCCTCATTTTCCCCTCCCTCCTTGCTCCCTCCTCCCTCATGAACACTTGATAACTTATAAAATATTATATTATACCAGTGTACATCCTCTTGTCTAAGGTTGTAAGGTTGAATTGGGATCATGATAGTGGAAGACAGAAAGCATTTAAGAACTAGAGGAAAGTGGCATATTTCATCATTGCTATACTGTACCCTGAATGGCTCGTCTTCTCCCCGTGACCCTTCTGTAAGGGGATGTCGTTTCACCTTCAGATGGGCTTTAGGTTCCCAATCTCCATTCCCCCTTATAATGATATAATTTTTAGTTCTTTGATGCCTGATACCTGATCCCTTTGACACCTCGTGTTCACATAGTCTGGTGTGCTTTCTTCCATGTGCACTTCCTTTCTTGATAAACTTTTTATTTTAAACCCTTTTCCTTCCAGAAAACTACCCCTCTAGACACTATGACTATATTTCCACCCAGCCCTTGGTGAAGTATGCCTGGGACTAAGCACCAGGATGAACTTGGACACTGACCTTGCAGGCAGCATGCCATTACACCCCAGGGGAAACACCAGAAGGACTCAACACAGAGTCCCGATAGAATGAACTGAGTCCTGCCCCAAAGCAGCCTGTACCCTTGGACTGAGGACTGGAATATTCTGAAGGGAGAGGAGTCAGAGAGTGGCTGCACTGGAACTGTGCAAATGACACTCATCAGACCTGGGAGGGAACCCTAGGTTTGGTGGGTGCTATACTGCTCCCTGACTGGCTCATCTCTTCCTTGTGACCCTTCTATAAGGGGGTGTCCATTTGCGTACAGAGGGGGTTGGGTCTCCACTCCACCCTCCACCCTCCACCCTCATTCACATAGATAAGATATTTTGTTTTGGATCCATAACACTAATTTTTTTAAACAGTACTGAGAGAGGGAGAATGAACAAGTGTAGGCTATACCATATCACAATGCTTGGATGTTTCACTTGTATGGAATAAATCCTTAGGAGACTGCACACTATTTGTACAAGCAGTGGGAATTGGTGGTCAGACAAAACTTACAGTAATATTCACCGACGATGCCAGTCACAGACCCACCAGAGTCATACATATTTTAATACAGCAATAGGGTATTGAATTAGGAAATAAATGTTCGCCCATATACCATTTGTGTTAGTCCAAATACATGTTAGTTCAATACTCTTGGTGCAGATGTTATTTCAGTCATAAGCGCTCAGGTTGTAAGTGGGCTTGAAGCAGCGCCTAGCTCACCCAGTGGGGTTTACACCTTGGATCTCTCTGGTGTGGCCACTGAGCAAGTTGTGTGCCTTGAAGATCCAAGAGTCAATGTCTCAGTGTTCTATAGTCCATGGCCTGCATCCCCAGGGGTGTACAGAATCTTGGACCCATGTGGCTTTTTAGTTGCCTATTACCAGGCATACGCTCTCTGTGGGATCTAGAAAATTGCTGCTCCTTTTTCTACCTACAGACTTGGATGCTCTTTTTCCTTCTTCCTCCTTTGACTTTCCCATCAGTATCCCTCATCATTCTGATGGGACTTCTGCCAGTCCGAGGGGACCTCGGCATATGAGAGAGGCCCCTTTTAAGAGAGAAGCTAATATTCCATTATCTTCTGTGATCAGGTAAATGTTGAGATTATTTGTGCCTTGGATTAAAATTCATACTTTTCCTCTATATTTCAATTAATGTCTTAGAATTATTGTACTTTATTGATGACCTATATTTATTTGCATATCATTTCTTTTACTTTTTCTTTTTTAATGTAAATCATTTATTGGGAGCTTTTACAGTTCTTATAATAATCCATGCATCAATTATATCAAGCATATTTTTACATATGTTGCCATCATTTTCAAAGCTTTTTCTTTCTACTTGAGCCCTTGTTATCAGCTCCTCTCCCCCCACCCACCCTTATGAACCCTTGATAAGTTATAAATTACTATTATGGTATTGTTACCATCTGCTATCTCCCTTCACATATGTTTCTATTGTTCACGGCTTTGGTGGTGGTGAGTCATTGTGATGAGTTCCCTCTTTCTCCCCCTTTTCCTCCCATCTTCCCCCTACCCTCATGGTATTGTGACTCCAATTACTTTTCTTAAAGGGTTTAATCTTTCCTGGATTTCTTGTGTTGAGAGCTCTTATCTGTACCACTGTACATGTTCCGGTCTACCTGGATTTGTAAGGCAGAAGGGAGGGGAAGAACTGGGGTCATGATAGTGGGGGCAGGGGGAACATTAAGGAACCAGAGGAATGCTGTATGATTCATCGGTGTTATACTGCACCCTGGCTAACTTGTCCTTTCTTTGGGAACCTTCTGTGTGGGGATGTCTAATTATTTACCAATGGGCTTTGGGTTTCCACTCCAACCCCCCTTATTCAAATCAATATGATTGTTTGTTTAGGGTCTTCTGATGCCTGATACCTGATCCCATTGACACCTCATGATCACACAAGCTGGAGTGTTTCCTCATGGAGGCTTACTTGCTTCCCTGATAGATGGATGCTTATTTAACATCAAGCCTTTAAGATCCTAGGTGCTATATCTTGTAATAGTCAGGCACCATCAGCTTTCTCCACCACTTTGCTTATGCACCCATTTTGTCTTCAGTGATCACGTCGCGAAGATGAGCATCGCAGAATGACAGGTCATTAGAACAGAGTGTTCTTGTCTTAAGGGAGTACTTACGGCTAATGTCTCTCTGCTACCTTCATACTTCACATACAAATATATGTACATAGACATATCCCCACTGTTATATCAAAATATATTTACATATATACATGCATATATTTATACCTCTGTAAATGTATCTTGCCTCCTGATTCTTTCCTCTATTTCGTTTTACTTCCCTCCTGTCCCACTATCATGTTTCACTTTCATTCAGCTCTCATTAATTCCTCTTAGCTACATTGCATTGATCAAATCTCACCAAGCAATCTATGCCCTCTTTGCCATCAACTTTAGATCTCTTGTTCCCGTGTCCCTGGGTTTGTTGGTTCCCTCCTCCCTTTCCCCTAACTTCTCTTCCTCTCCCACTCCTCTCCCCCAACCCCCACCATCAGTCCCATTGTTTTCTCCTCAGGATTGTAAACAATCCTACCTACTTTATAAAGATAGACATGGGGGGCAGGGGGAAGCCTATAGATATTTCCAGGTCTGTCTGCTGACCCTTATGAATGATTTCCAGATGGGTCTGATGAAGTGCCAAGTCCTGCACCCTGAGGCAGAAGTCTTTTTTTTTTTTTGATTCCTCAATGATGCCATTGCTTTGTTCCCTTTGCTGCTCTGTTGTGCTCCCTTTATGTTTTGCCTTTTTTTTTTTGGGGGGGGGGGGCAGGGTTCAGACCAGACACAATTCCTATACTATGTCTCCAGTGCTGTCTCCAGTAGTGCTTTGTGTCAGTGAGGGGACATCGTGTCCTGTGGTGGGGCCAGCCTTACCGGCCTCACTGCATTGGCTACTCTGAGAAAGCATGTTGGCTTCTTTGCCTCCTAGTTCTTTCCTCTATTTCTTTTTACTTTCCTCTAGTCCCTCTATCATGTTCAGCCTTCATTTGGATTTCAGGAATTCCTTTCAGCTACACTGTCCTTGATCCAGCCATGTCAGAACTCCTACACTCTCCTCATCATTGATTTTTGGCCACTTTGTTCCCTTGTCCCTGGATTTGTTAACACCCACTCCCTTTCCCCCATCTAAACACAGGCATATACATATGTAAAATATCATGATCCCAATTCTATCTTATATATCTGGCTTGACTGGAGAATGTACACTGATACAGATAGGAACTGGAAACAGGAAATTCAAGATAGAAGAAACCCACAGGACCAGTGGAGAGAAGGATGACAATGGACGGGTGGAAGAACTCCCTGTGAGACATCCCAGAGGAGAAGCTGCATGAGCTTACCCTGATGGAACCAGATCTTTGAAGCCAGAAAAGCCACATAGAGATTCTGACCAGTTCTGAGATGCTTGAGAAGCCACAGAGAGGTCCCTGCCAGTGCTGAGATGCTTCTACCACCACTGGATACACAAGACTCTGCACCCACTGGCCTGTGATCGTCCTGGTGTCATTGCATTTGCCTCGTTAATCTGAAGAAGATGTTATAGACTGGTGTCAGACACATTAGTTGGACTTGTGGGCTTAGATTGGACTGAGTTGAGACGTGTTCTCAATGTTCCATTCCTCTTGTATATAAACCTTTCCCTTGTATACTTATGTGTTTGTGAATTTGTTTCTCTAGTATATCCAGACAAACACAGATATTCTTCCATTTGTAGAGGTCAGTTTTGGTTTATTGTAGTGTGTTCTGTAGTTTCCTTGTACAAATCTTTTTTTTTTCCGTTCGGTATACCTCTAGATATTTCCATTTGTACTTAGCTATTATGAAGAGTACTACCTTTTTTCCCTCATCTGTTGTGTTCTTGTGTGAAGTATATAGCAGTCCAATAGACTTCTATTTGTTGATCATTCCTGCTACTCTACAATATTCTTCTATCACCCCCAGCACTCCACTTGTAGATTTTGGGAAGTTTTCCATATATAGAATCATATCATCTTGGAATAATGATAGTTTCATCTCTTCTTTCCCCACATGAATACATTGGATGCCTTCCCTTTGCCTTATAGTGTTGGCTATGATCTCCAGTACAATGCTAAATAAAAGTGGGGACAAGGGGTATTTTTGTCTGACTCCTTTTCTCAGTGGGATTGTTTTCATCTTTTCTCCATTGACTACCATGTTAGCTATTGGTTTTTCATATATCATTTGTATTATATTGAGGAGATTTCTTTCCATTCCTTTCTTCTTGAGTGTCTTAAGCAGGAATGGGTGTTAGATGCTGTCAAATTCTTTTTTTGCATCTTATTTAATAATTTTACAAATGATTTTTTTATTAATTGAGTGGGCAAGTTTTACATTTCAGATCATCAGCTCTACAGTTCACAGTTCAAACCACTCCTCAACTCCTGCCCCAAGTATTTTCTCTCACCCTTCTTCCCTGATTTGTTTTCTTTTATGTAGCTCTGTTCTCCTAAAATTCATAAAATATTTAATATTTTTCACATATTTAATGTCCTATAATGTTATTTTCCTTAAATCATGTGACATGCATTTGTGACATAGTTATATGTTTTATAGGCCACTAACTGCATAACTTGTCCTGTTAGTAGGTGATAGAAGACACAGTAGTTCTCTTATGGGCACAGGATGATCAAGCACATAGGTTCTGGTCCTGCTAAAGCTTAAGAAAGAAGCATCTCTGTTCCCTTTTTGTCTGTATGCAGGAGGTTGTTTTTCTTCTTCCACCTGCCTTTCTGGTCTTAAATGCTATATCATTTCAATGGGGTCTACTATCAGCTTACCAAGCCGGATCTTACTTGGAGTGACTGAGAAACCAAAATAGAGACTGAATGAAAGTGAAAGAGGAAAATTTACTTTGGTTCATCAAGCAAAAATCAAGCCAGGACTAGACTTCCCAAGGCAATACACCACACACACACACACACACACACACACATACACAAAGGGGGGAGAGTGGGGTAAGGGCTTTACAGTACACCAAGAAGCAAATGGAGGGCATTATGAATGTGTAACCAATTTTACAGAATGGCTATGGATATGCATTTAGGTGGAAGTGATAGTTCTTGATAGGATAGAGTTTATCAAATGACTCACTCTCAAATGTCTCCTGGCTCTGGTGATGTCTTTCCACTACTTTTGGCCAAAATACTGGGTTGTGAGATGATCCTGAAAGTTAACACTGTACTTTTTACACAGATTTGGTGATTCCGGTCTGGTTATAACTGATTCTTGCTTGCTCTGAGGGGCAGTTTTCTTTTTTAGAGTTTTTTCTGATATGGTGTTGACATATCATGGAATTCATTGGCTAAATTTCTTTTTTAATTTAGATAACACTTTATTGGGGGCTCTTACAACTGCTATAATAATCCCTACACCAATCGTATCAACCGCTTTTGAACATATAGTGCCATGATCATTTTCAACATGTCTTTCTACCTGAGCCCTAAGTATCAGCACCTCTTTTTTTCCTCCTTTCTTCGCCCTCATGATCTCTTGATAAATTACAAATTATTATTATCTTCATGTCTTATACCATCTGTTATCTCCCTTCACCCATGTTTCTATTGTTAGAGCCCCTGAGCAAGGGCACAGGTTATGCATCTATCATTGCATTTGGTTCCCCCACTCTCCCGTTCTCCCACCTTCCCCACCCTCAGGTTAATTGCCTTTAAATTGAATTGTATATACATAATCACAATCAGTTCTAGTGTTTCCTCCCACATAACATTGCTTGCTCCCCAAATCCCCTCACCCCCCCCATTTCCCTCCCACATCCCACCCCACATCCCCAATAAACCATTGCATCAGCTATTATCTCTATGCATCTACTCCTTCTGTGCTTCACAAATTGAGAAACCCAACAGAAATAAGAAACAAAAACAAAATAAAATGGCAAGAATAAAATAACAATCATGGCATAGAGATATAAATAAGGAGTAAGAAAGAAAAGATCACCATCAATATTTTTTAAAGTCAGGAAAGACATTTCAGTGGTCAATCACTCAGGAAATACTTGAGCCTCGCACAAATTCAAGTTGGGTCGAGAGGGAGGTCAACTGAACAAGTGTCACATTGTATCATGTTTGATCCACCAAGTTTACAATGATCTCTGTCAGATAGTACAACTGTTAGAGTCCCTTGTTCTGTGGCTAGAAAGGATCGACCAGAGGCTTACTCTAACTACCAGATATACTCTTGTATAAGCCGAGTTTTTCAGCACATTTTTATGCAGTTTTGTGATAAATTTAGGTGCCTCGACTGATATTAAGATTGGCTTATATTCGAGTATATACGGTAGATCCACTGCAGATAGACTTTGAGTTACCACTACCCTCCATAACCTTCTGCAAAGTGGAAGTTCATGATTTCACTCTGATCATTTCCCCTTTGTTGTAGTTAGAGTTTGCTGTTATCATCTTTGGATCATACAGGCTGGTATGCTTCTTCTATGTGGACTTAGGTGACTGCTTAAAGGGCTGGATGCTTGAATGCAGGTCTTTAAGACACCAGATACTATTCCAATGGACAGCTGGGGACCAGCTGCTCTTTTCACCACACTTTGCTGAAGCTCACTTATCTTCAGTGATCATGTCATGAAGACAAGAATCGAGCAGGGTCAAATTATCAGAAATAGCTGTTCTTGGATTTGGGGCTAGAGTTAAGTGGGAGCCCAGAATCCACCTGCTTGTCATTGGTTACACATGTCTTGGTTTACTTTGGCAGTTGTCTCGTGACAAAAAGAAGACCCCACAAGGCCAACAACAGCCACAAGCAAACAAAAACCAAAAACAAACAAAAGGTAGAAAAACAAAAAGCAAAGAAACAAAAAAGGAAAACATTGATAAGATCAACAACTTTTCCAATGACACAGAACTCAAGACACTATTGATATGAGGAGTCTATGCAAGCGCAGTCTTACCGTGAGCTGCAATCCAGAAGCTGTTGCCCTGAACAGGTCAATCACCCAATTGATTGCGCTCTGTCTACACTGAACATGGGAATTGGCTTAGGGGGAAATTTCCTGTACTGATTCTTACAAGTGCAAATCCCTGCCCAACAAATCAAAACCTGTCCTATCAATACAAGGGGAGCACCTAGACACTAAACTTATGGTGATTCTGGTTCCTTCTCCAATGGACACCACTGCCTACTATCATGACCCCAATTCTACCTTACAAATCTGGCTAGACCAGAACATGTACACTGGCACAGATAAGAGCTCACAACACAGGGAATCTAGGACAGATAAAACCACCAGGACTAATAATGAGAGTAGCATTACCTGGAGGGGAAGGGGAAGGTGGGGGGAAGAGGAAAGAAAGGAGGAACTGCACACAATCTACATATAACCCCTTCCCAGGGGGACAGACAACAGAAAAACTGGTGAAGGGAAACATCGGTCAGTGTAAGGCATGAAAAAAATTGTATAAATTATCAAGGGTTCTTCCTACTCCCACCAGGGCAGTGATGCCACAAAAAAAAAATTATCAAGGGTTCATGAAGAAGGGAGGGTGGGGAAGGGAGGGGAAATAAGCTGATACCAATATCTCTAATACAAAATAAATGTTGTGAATATGATGATGACAAGCTATGTACAAATGCCCATTACAAATATGGGTTTTTTCCAGTAGGGAGGTCAGGGAGACACATTCCAAATTCCTTGGCAGTTTCAGCCTGCCTCAGTTTGTTGGAGCATGTCACTTGATATTTTGCTTGTTTCTGGGAGCTGGTTTTTCTCCACTGAAAACCGCCTTCCATTAAGCTTGGGCTTCTTCTTTCAATACTTCCTGAAAGTGTTGAACATGGTACCATTCTTTTGGGTACAGTTCACTCCTTGTATTCCTTCCACCTTCTTTTGGATCTTTTGGCATCATTTAATATTTTGCTGATAGAGTCCCTTAATACTGGAACTTGACATCTGCAGTTCTTTCAGCTTCAGAAATGTTGAGCATATTCTTCCCCTTTGGTTTTCTAGCTCCAGGTCTTGACACATTTCATCATGATGTTTTACCTTCTTGAAACACCCTTTGAAATCTTCTGTCAGCTGTCTTGCTTTATCATGCCATCCCTTAATTTTAGCTACTCTGCCTTCAAAAGATATCCGGTTTTGCCTTTTCTTTTTTCTGTATGCTGAGCAAATCATCAGAGAAGCTAGACTATAAATGCAGCATAAGAATTGGAGCAGATTCATGAACAACCTTTGTGACATAAGTATGATACAACCTTGCTAAAAACCAAGATGACTTGAAGTATTTACTGAAGAAGGTCAAACATTATCTAGTCTTCAGTCAGGCTTACATGTCACCTTAAAGAAAATAAAAATCCTCACAACTGACCCAAGAAGCAACATCATGATAAAGGAAGAAAATATTGAAATTGTCATGGATTTCATTTTACAGAAATCCACAATCTACACCCATGGAAACAGAAGAAAGAAAATCAACCAACATAATACATTGGGCCAACATGCTGCAGAAGCTCTCTTTAAAGTCTTAAAAGGATGTCACTTTGGAATCTAAAGTTCACCTGACTCAAAACTGTGGTGTTTTGAATCACTTCACACACACATACACACACACACACACACACACACAAATTCAACGAATAAAGAAAGCCAAAGAAGAAACACATTGAAATTATGACATTGGTGAAGAATATAAATATACCATAGACTGTCAAAAGAATAAACAAATCTGTGCTGGAAGATGTAAATACAGACTGCTCCTTAGACTCGATATTGGCGAAGCTTTGGTCTCATATACTTAGATGAGCTATCAGGATGGACCAGTCCCTAGAGAAGGGCCTTATGTTTCATAAAGGAAAACAAAGATGATCCTCAAGGAAACAGACTAACCCAGTGGCTCTTATGATGGGCTAAAACAGCAACAATTGCGAAGACAGTACAAAACCAGGAAGTGTTTTATTCTGCTGTACATGGGATCACTGTGAGTCAGAAAAGACTACACAGCAGCTATCAACGCAAACTTAAAGTCAAAACAGGAAATGTGGCAACATTATTAGCAAGGAAGGCGAAGAAAAAGGCATGGAAATGGCCATTAGACACGAAAAGATTTTCAACATCAATTTGGAATTAGAAACATGCATCATTCATGAGATATAATTTTTCACCAAAGTTTGCAGCATGCTGAGGAGGAAAATAACTGAGAGGAGGCTTCCCAACCTTGTTTGTGAAACTGCAAGTTGTCACAAAGTTTTGCAGAAGAGTCAGACCACTTCAATAAATTGATAATGTCCTGTGATTTGACTGCTGTGTCACAGAGTTTGGAAATGAATTCCAGACATTCCAACCTTTAAGTTTTGTGGTGGTGGTGGTTGAGAAGAGTTGAGCAGGAAAAGGAAAGAAAATAAGATACCAGAATATATATATATATAGAGAGAGAGAGAGAGAGAGAGAGAGAGAGAGAGAGAGAGAGAGAGAGAGAGAGATCTCAGAATGTCTGACATTGTTTAAAAAATAAAACTATAGGTGACACCAAATGCATTCATAAACATAACTAGAACAAGTCTGAGGAGTCCTGCTGGAGTAGAGGTTATGTGTCAGCCTGCTAATGGCAGTCAGCAGTGTGAAACCGCTAACCACTCCTCTGGACAAAGATGAGGCTCTCCATGGCCACGAAGGCTGTAGTCTGAGAAGCTTACAGAGACAGTTCTACCCGGTCCTACAGGGTACCTCTGAGTCGGTAGCCCCTCAGTGGCAGTGACCATGAGGACTCTGGGTAGTGCTGTGGATTGGGCATCGGGCAATTAAGAATAAGGTATGTAACTCAAATTCACCAGTGGCTCCCTGGGAAAAACAGGAGGCTGTCTGCTCAAGTACAGTTTGACAGTCTTGAAAACCCTAAGGAGTTGAAATTAACTCTATAGCAGTGGGTTTTTTGCTTTGATATTTTACTTACAATCAGAAATTTGTACTTTTTTCTGAAATGATGACATAAAAAAATGTTACCTGTAAATGTATGTAAGTATGGGTATGAGTTTCAAAATGTTCATGGAACAATTACATTATTTTTCAATTTCATTTTTCATAGAAGTTTTGAAACTCCCTCACACATGTGTGTATATATATATATGAATATAACATATATAATCACATGCATACATAATATGTACCTATAATACAGATTATGTGCATCAAGATTATCACATGTTACATATTTTATATGTATTCATTATACACTAAATCTCCATCATGAGTTCATGATATTTGAACCACAGAACTATATGATCTTAGTAATCTTTAGAATGTAAGGCTCTTTCGATTCGGCTAAAGATTTGGGGAGTGTGAAGATCTAAGAATTCCCTCAAACACGCTGACCCCATCCTGGATGGCTCTTGAAGAAGAACCTGCTTCTCCCACTTGCCTGTCTCTTAACCTTGAATTTAAATGTTTTTTATTCGAATTACACTGATCGCGGATCATCTTTGTGGTTTCCATGATGCACAGACACATTGATTTAAAGGAAAAAGCAAAAACAACTGCAACTTACCCAGCAGATAATGAGGCATGTGTGCTTGCAGTGTATATAAAGGCATGGGAAGTGCCACAAGAGCATCAACCCAGAGCTGACTCTGGGTCGGATGGGGCTCCTCTCCATGGCAACAGCTTCTCTCTCATCCACAGTGTCTTTCCCACCAACAAACTTGGAAATAACAGTCATAATCTTGTTGGCTGCATGTTTGCATTCAAAATAATATAAATCAAACCCTTGGTTCATCCTCTAGTGAAAGGTGAGAATTCATTGTCTGCTCAACAAAATGAAACTCATTACCATCTAGTTAGTTCTAACTCTTCAGAGCCCTATAGGACAGAGCAGAAATGTCTCCCTGGAGGTCCCCACACTGTAAATCTTTCCAGAAGCAGATGGCCGTATCTTCCTCCTTCAGGGAAGCTGGTGGGTTTCAGCCATGATCTTCTGGTGAGTCGTCAAGTTCACCCACTGTACTGCCAAGGCTCCTTCCTGCATGGGAGTGGGAGGTGGTGTTAGATAATGTCTCTCCATCTTGGACTAGAGTAAGGACATTTTCATCGCTTCTGTAGTATCTGTAATAACTATGCAAAGACTTGTTGGGCAGAGGCCAGGTTGCGCATGTCTCCTGGTAGATCGGAAGGGTCCAATTAGGACCGTTATTGACCATTGGTTTCTACTGAGTTGAAAGAAAGCACAACCATTTCAGAAGATGGGAAGGAGTGATTCCACGAGTCACTGGGTTCTTTCATGGAAGGCACAGATTCTCTCCCTGCAATGCCGATTCTCTGCCCTGTTCTTGGCACATAGCCCGGCAGGGAGATGGCTGGAGATGTTTAGTTTCTGGACAAGAAAAATATCAGCTAGTGCTCCTAATTTGGAAGAGAAGAACTCCAGAGAAAAGCTCAGAAAAGCAATGAAATACAGTTGAGTAGTTACTCCCACAGGTGGACGACCCAGCTAGAGACACATTTCAGGTGTTGCAATCTAGTTAAATCCCATTATCCCATATGAATATTAACCTTTCACAAAATTTTGGGTTTTACTTCCTTTAACAATTTTGTCATTTTCAATAGGATTTGCTAAAAGCGGCTCAGTCATTTGTCTGTTTGTTTCCAAATTCCTCCTCGTTAATCCAGGTATTCATGTGCATGTGTTTCACAACACTTAAAACCATGAAAGCTAAAGTTATGCTTTTTAGCCTAGACTGAGATCAAGATTTACCCACACACTTTCAGCTATAACAATATTAAGCCAAAACCTCCAAGTCTGTTTTGCTGAATCTTCCCAGAAGATATTTTGATTTTAATAGAAAATATGACTAGCAAGATTGAGATTGGACTCCTCTTTGTTCTTTTTAATGAACTTCATTTCCCTTAAGCCTTGTTCCCACTCTAATATTGCCAGTAAAGACAAAGTGAGGTACCCATCTTTGATTTCCCCCAGACAGTGTCAGACCAGAATGTCATACAGAGAGACTCAACCAGGTAGATGCTAAAAAATATAGATAAAAAATAATCATCATGGCTTGTTGAGGTAGATGTTGTTTATTTGAAGAAGCCAACAGAAGGAGGCATAGATACAACATGATTGGTAAAAAAAAAAATAGGAGATTTTAAGGTCTTAAACTCAGAGACTATTATACTGATGATTCTTCATCTTCAAATTTGTTCCAGAATTCCTATGAGGCCAGAGAAGCAGTCTCTATTTTAAAACCAAAAACCACAACTCCTTGGAGGTAATTATCTTGGTACTAAATTGTAATAGACATGCTCTTAGAGGATCAAAATGTATTGCAAAATGAGAACTACTTCTGACAAAGCCTTCAACAGTAGATTCATCATAACGTTTAAACTTTTATCTAAAAGTCTAATTTGTGTGTGTGTGGTGGTGGTGTTAGGCTGTACTTGTTTATTTTTATTTGAGTTCCAGCAGCAGCTCTGCTTCTTCAGCAGCTTTAGAAAATTCGCCCAGCGGAACTTGGTAGTTTTTGCCACAGTAAACAAAAGGATGGAGACAGAGTAGATGGAATGCAGTAATCATGAAGGTGCCACCGACAAAGAGAGAAAATCTTGTTGGGATGTGTGTTTACACCCTTGTGGAATAACTATTAGAGCTTGCATAAAATCATTCTTACTAAGGATTGGAATGGAAAAGCAGCACAGCAGCTTTCTGCCATCATTGGACACAGGCTCTGGGATTAAAATGTATAGAAGATGTAATATAGCCTCACCATTACTAAAACAAAGATCTCATGGCCAGAAAGAGGTGATAGGAGACTTTGTCATTTTAGTTCCTGATTTAGAAATAATCAATAGTCCCTCACTAATAGTAAAATAAATCCGAAACTTAACATGCACAAATAAAGTCTCATTCAATTGTACTGTCATCCACTTCCCCAAATACATAAAGACTTACTCATTGTAAAATGTAGGCCCCTTCTACAAGCAGAGAAGCTTTCCTTCTTATCATTTATGTGTGTGAAGATTTTACTGTGGATGTGTGCGGTTAATTACTTACTGTCTGACTTCCCATTAGGTTGTAATGACTATGCCTATTTTTGCTCATCATGGCAGCCACCATACTTGACATTCAGGAGATGCCCAATAAATATTTGTCTTAAATGAATGAATTACTAAATCTGGTGCCTCCATAACCTCCTTTTGATTACCCTTTTCATTTCCTTAATTACCTTTCAGCTCATAAAAGATCTCATAATCTTTAGTTTCACATCGCTCAAATTATCCTGAACACTGTTGTCAGTTAGGTTTTCCTAAAACACAGCTGTATCGTATCACACTTCAACTCAAATATTTTTCATGGCCCCTTATTACCTACAGGCTAGGCAACCTTTCTAACCAAGGTTTCCAGAAAGAATTGAAACTCCATGACTGGGCAGCTCAATGGTAGAAGCATTCAGCTGTTAAGCAAAAGACTCAAACCACCAGTGTCTCCATGAAAGCAAAGACCTGGCTATCTGCTTCGACAAAGACGATGAAACCCACACCAACTGCCATTGAATCGACTCCAATTTATAATCACCCTACAGAGGGCATCACTGCCACAGAGGCAATTCTGACTCATACTGACCCTGCAGATGAGAGTAGAACTGCCCCAGTGGTTTTCTGAGACGACCACTCCTTATGGGAGTGGAAAATCTTTTTTCTTTTTCATCATTTTATTGGGAGCTCTTGCGGGTATTGTAGCACTTCATAATTCAATGAGCTCAAACATACTTGTACAGACTTCAGTCTCACATCCTTGGGCTGTGTGGTCAAGGGGGTCATTCTCTGGAGAAGGACATCTTGCTTCTTAAGAAGAAGGAGCAGTGAAAAAGAGGAAGACCTTAGGCCAGGTGGGTTGGCTCGTGGCTACCTGAAGGAACTCACACGTAAGAACAACAGTGGGGATGATGCTGGAGCAGGTCCTGTTTCTTTCTGTCGAACTTGGGTCAGCGCCAACTAAGGGCAGCTAATGACAACAAAGAGAGAGAGCTTCTGAAGCTGTGGAGCATGAGCAAATGAGTCAGAACCACTGGCCCTGCCGTTAGCAATCCAACCATCACGCAGCATCGCCACCAGGGTGCCTCACATTACGATTACCAACCTCAGAAACCCCAGAAATGGGACGATTCTGAGTGAGTCAAATTCCACTCCGAGGCCCTGAACAGCCCTGAGCGCCAATTACAAGCAATGAAGTAATTCCCTAGGCATCAAGATAAGGAGTCCCGGTGACTCTGCCCAGTTTGGACTGTGAACCACAAAGCCTGAGGGTCAAATTCGCCAATCACTCCAAAGCAGAAGGTCAAAACCACATGTTCCTATAAACATTTATAGCCGCGGAAACCCCTCTAAGTCACAATGAGTCAGAATCAACTCGATGGCAGTACGTTTCATTTTTTGAGTTAGTGTGTACTATTTGGGGAAGAGTTAAAGAAAATAATCACATTATATGTTTATGTGGCTTCATGCTTTTGTGCAATCCTGATTGTGAAGATCCACACTCTGGACCTCCCGTATCTTCACCCATCACCATTGCTGCTTCCTGCGTACTCAGCACGTGCTTTTGAATAAAATTATATCTCGCACCTAGAGCTTTGGTGGCCTACCAGGCTACATGTTGGGCTGCGAACCACCAAGTCCATGGTTCAAATCCAGCAGATACTGCAAGGGTGAAAGCTGAGGCTCTTTTTCCTGTAAATATTTCTTGATGCCAACTCATAACCAGCCTATAGGACAGGGAAGAACTGTCCCTATGAGTTTCTGAGATTGTAATTGCTGACAGGAGTAGAAAACCCCATCTTTCTCCCTGAGACAGGTGGTGGTTTTGAACTACCGGCCTTAAGGATGGTAGTGGAACGTGAAACCACACCACCACCCAGGCTCCCTGTAAAGCGGTGGTTCACTGCCTTCCTCATGCTGCAACCCTTTAATACAGTTCCTCATGTTATGGTGACCTCCAACCATAAAATGATTTTCGCTGATGCTTCAGAACAGTCATTGTGCTATTGTGATGAGGAGAGCAACCCCTAAGAAAGGGTCATTCGACCCCCAAAGCGGTCCTGACTTACAGGTTGAGAACCACTGCTGTAACAGTTGATAGCCTCAGAAATGCAACAGGACAGTCTGATCTGCTCTGCCCTGCCTGGTCACTATGAGAGAGAATTGACTGCACAGTATGTTTGTTGTTGGTTGCTTGGATTTTGTTTTGTAGCCTTGAGGATTCATCACAAATACCCAGAAGCTTTCCTTTAGGCGCTGTGATATACATATACATATACATACATATACATACATACATATATGTACATGTGTACATATATGTACATACATATATGCCTATATACATATATACATGTGTGTGTGTATTCAAAACCTAATCCTGATAGCTGTGACTGTAATCCTGCTTGGAAATAGGTCTTTCCTTTGTTATGCTAATGAACTCTTACCAGTCATGAGTGTGCTCTAAACCTGATCACTGCTGATCTTCAGAAATAGCAGATTAGACACAGAGGTTCACTCCACAGGTGAAGGCAGACCCCATGTAAGGACTGTCTTTAAAGATCGCCTAACAGACAGGATCCGATGTTTTGGAGACCCTGATTTGCATCTTCTGCCTCCACAGCGTGAGAAAGCAAATGTCTGCCCTCTAGAGTCACCCACTTGGGGTATCTGTGTTACAGCAGCACTAGGTACGGAAGATAGCCCCACCACATTTCCTTTCTTCTTTGAATATCGCAGCACTCTCCCATTACAGCTACGCTAGTGTGCTTTCTTTTCTTTTCATTCTGGTCCCCTGAAGATGGAACTTTTGCCCCCAACAAGGATCTTATACAGAGGAGATGCTGGGCTCAGAAGGCGGGCCAGCTTGCCGCTCCAGGAAGAGGTCTGCTACAGAGCTGCAGCATCATGGGAAGATGCGGAAGGAAGTCTAAGCACAGTCTGTCCCAGCTGCTGCGAAGGACACCTTCCTACCACTGCCTAGCAAGAAGAATGAGCTGCAGCTCGGCTGTGCATTAAGAAATCAGGAGAAAACAATCCAGGGATTATTATTCACCTTTTCTTTTTTCTTTGAAGATTTCTGTTCCTTTTTAAATCATCTGCTTTGTTGTTGTTGTTGTTGTTGTTGTGACTCTACACAGCCAAAACAACCAAGTTTCGGCATGTACCATCCGGTAACCTGGATGAATTCTAATTGTGTGACCACGTTCACACTCCCTGGCCAATGTGTTCTTCTCCCACTACCATAAACTCACCTCACCTGAATCCTTCTTTCTCGAAATGCTGTTTGTCCATATGATGCTAGACAGATGTTAAAGAGGACAGTGCTCAAGGCAGACAGTCTTTGTTAGTTAACCTAAACTCTTGTTTGGCTTGTTAAAGACTCCAGGGTTTTTTATGGCATGTCTGTGTGGTTCCTTTTGGTTTGGTTTGGTTTTGAGGGCGGGGGCTGGGGGGGGGGGGTTTAGTTAAAGGTTCACACCTTATCTCAAGGCAATTCTTCCAGGAGTTCATCTTACTGCCATAACTCCAGAGAATCGGGATTTCATAAGAACTTAAAATTCTGCTCCACACATTCCCCTTTTGATCAGATTTCTTCTACAGAATCTTTGATCAACACGCCCTTCCACAAAAGACAAAGCTCGTGTGTGCCAGCAGATGGATAGAGAAGCAGGCACTTCTCCATTATCTACTTCGGGGACGGTGATTGGCATAACTGAAAGGGGAGCCAGATACTTCCTGGTAAGATTGGACGGTGGCACTGTCCTTCAAAATTCAGGCTGCTTCCCCTGACTTTGACTGAGGTTCACTTTCCTGAACAAAGTCCCAGTTCCTTCATTACTGTGTTAGTCCGGGGAGACTAGAGAAACAAAATTCATAAACATGCCTATGTATATAAGGGAGAGATTTATATACAAGAACAACTGAACATTCAAAAAACCATCCCAAGTGAGTCCAAGGTTCTAAGTCCAATACTAGCCCATATGACCAACACCAATCCATAAAGTCCTCTTCAGACTCATGAAACACACACAATGACAGGATGCACCCTGCCAAATGCAGGATGATCACAAGCACACAGGGCTGCCTGCTTCAGACCGAGGCCTTGTGGCCTCTCACCGGAAGCGAGCCCTGTCAGACAAGTGACTCCAAGGGAGGGAACTCAGAGAAACAGTATCTCCACCTCCAAGAAGGAAGTACCAGATTTCCCAGAATCCTCAGAGGAGAAAGCATGCCCACACAGAGTTCTCATTGGCTATCTCCATATTGACAGACTAAAGTCCACCCCTACATTCTTAATCCTCAAATCGACACCACATTAGGTGACTGCCATAATTACGTAAATAGAAACAGCTTTTCAGAGCAACTCTTCACCATTCTAAAACATTCATCTAAAAATATCCACCCTCTTTCTCTAATGAGATATAAAATACATAAGTAGTTGTCCCTCAGTTCCAGAATACCCAAAGATACAAAATGAGAGGACTTCAAAATGTTCCTGGTGGAAGAAATGGAATTAAAAGATATAAAAGAATGTTTCCACAAGCCTTTTGAAGTGCCTTTGTATGCTGGTAAAATGGCACATAACCTAAGCATATCCTCTTGGATACTTTGTCATTATGTATTATATATGCCTGATATGATGTCACTGCTACGTAAATAGCACTTTATGCTTCCTTTTACTGTATATTACTTTAACCGCCTAATTGCTTCCCCTACCCCCCACAATGTATTCCATACACACATACATCCATGTACACATGCACCTTTATATTCGAATCAATTCCAGTTTCCTATATCCAATGGTTAACTAACTCTCTCTCTCTCTCTCTCTCTCTCTCTCTCTCTCTCTCTCTCATGAAGTTCATTGCAATGCACATCTGACATCTGCCCAAGGATCCCTGGCAGCCATGGTTAAAGCATTTGGCCGCTGACTGTAAGCAGCAGCTCTGGGGCAGAAAGATGTGGCAGTCGGCTTTGTAAAGATTTAGAGCCTGGGAAACCCTATGGGGCTTAAGCTTAACTATCTCCAGCGGGGACTCGATGAGCTGGAATCCACTGGAAGGCAGTGGGAGGGTTCGGGTGTGCCATTTGTCTGCAAAACTCCTTGGTACTATTTTATCTACATTTCTTTCTGGAGCATGCTCCTGTATGATAGTGCTGCAGTATACTAAATGATTCCCTGATTTTTTTTTTAAGTGAACCTGCTTGGGGTATACTTTTTTTAAAAAATCAGAGTATAAATCAATCAGGAATCTTGAAACCCTCCTGGACAGAGCTCTCCCTGGACTTCGTTGAGGTCATGAAGGAAGAAGGTCGGATCCCTGGAAAAGTACTGCAAACACGGAGGATTCTTGAACATCCAGAAAGACTAATGTGTCAGGGACTGAAGCATCCAGGGGGGGTGGGGGGCAAACCTGGAACTGTTGGTTGAAGCCCCTCTTGTTGAAATATTCCCTGAGCGCGGGATACGCATTGGACTGTTAAATACAAAGTCAGCAGTTCGAACCCACCAACTGCTTCTAAGAAAAAAGAAGAGGCTATCGACTCCCATGACTCCCATAGGGCAGCTGAGTCACCACGGGCTGGATGGCAGGGGGTTGATCTTTTCTGGCTTCTCTGTTGGAAATGGGTTTGGGTTGGTCTTTGAGTGGACCAGACTCTCTCATTTCTGAGAAATGCCCACTGGTCTTCCTTGAAAAAAAAGCTCGGGCTTAAAGCCAGAGAGATACCATTATAAAGCAGCCTGATGACACCAGCTGTTATCTCCATCAAGAGGGCTAACTTCGTGAATTGTGGATGGGACTTCTTGCTGTCGTCAGTTTTCATAACGGCACAGGCATGCTGCCAGGGACTCTATTACGCCATTAGTAGGGCGGCAAGTAGGCCCCCGACCTCCACAATGCATTGTCTACCCTCAACTCACATCTCCTACCTGCTGTCCAATACTGGCAAATAAAGACAGAGCATAAACTACTCAGAAAGACCAAATTGCGAGGAAGCTAAGCAGCTGGCTAATCATGGGCTATGCAATTATTATATTTTCATTCTGGCTCTGAAAAAAAGGAACTACTTGAAAGGAATGAAATATGCATCAGTGCCTCTAGCAAAGAAATTAAGCCACCTTATTAACAGTGTGATTTTTATAAAGGCATTGAGAAATACTCACTCATTAGGCCTTTTGTTTGAATTTAACCTCATCTCCTATCTCATCTCAATATCTAAATTCCTAGAATAGAAAGCAACTTGAACTTAACCATCTTCACTTTTACTGAGATGACATATAAAACTGAATATTTTGGAACTAGAATATACATTTTTTTTAAAAAATGGGATCGATATTAGCTGTTTCACATTACATTTAGCATATTCCTTACAGGAGTTATCTGATTCTTTTTTCTGTTACTATCACTTTACTTCAACTATTAGGTAGGCATTTAAACCTGTATGTCATTAAGATTTTCAGACATGAGCAAGGCAGGAATTACCATTGTCACTAACTTGCTAAGGACAGAGTTTTAAAGTAAAGTTCACTTTCTGAAGCTCCCTCAGCTCATGGATCCCAAAGCCTCTATTACATTTCATAGCAGAATGATTCCAAAGTCCACAAACATTCACCCCATCAGTCATGTTTCCATCTAAAAACTTGTCAGAGATCAATGAAAACTACATAATTTATATTCCACAATTGCATGGGTTCATCTAATAAAAACACTGATGTAATTTGAGACATTTTCATTAAGTTTTTAACACTTTCATCCATAAAGTTTTTATAAATATTAATCGCAAACTATTACAGGCTTTAAATACTTAGTATCAAATGCCCACACATTATTATTGCTTCTTCATCTTCAGAAAAATGATCCAAAGAAATAGTCATAAAAGGAGAACGTTATTAAGATTTTCTAATCACCAGCTTCCTATTCACCTTGAAATGATATTTGGCATGCTCAGTGAGGAGAATGGGACTCTATATTCAATGGAAGAGATTATGACTAAGAGGATTAACAGGAAATTCTCAGAAAGGGCAGCTGCTGCTGTTGATAGGTGCCAGGAAGCCAATTTGGACTCATAGCAACCCCTTTGTCCAAGAGAGAAAGACGCTACTCAGTGCTGGACCATCTGAACACAATCCTGACAGTCATGATTGCATTAGAGTCTGCTGCTGTAGGCACATGGCTGTGTTGCTGCAGCTCACTGAGGATTTCCTTAGTTTTCTCTGATCCTCTACATCATCCAGCTTGAGGTCCTCCTGCTCCTTCCCAATCACATCCTCAAGTCCAAGAGACCAAGTCCCACCATCCTCTCACCTAAGGAACAGTCTGGCTGTCCTTTACCCAAGACAGATTTGTTTGTTACTCTGACAGTCCATGGTATATTCAGCGTTCTTTGCCAAGACCATACCCCAAAAGCAACCATTTTTTTTTTGGCCTTCCTAATTCATTGTCCAGCTTTCTCATGACTGCGAGGCCCTTGAAGATGTCATGGCTTGGATCAGGCTCACCTTAGTCCTCAAGGTAATAGCTTTGCTTTCTAGCAAAGGTCTTTTGTAGCTGGTTTTCCCAATATGTCATTTGATTTCTTGACTCTTACTTCCACTGATGGTGACTTGTGGATACAAGTCGAATGAAATCCTTGGCCACTTCAGTATTTTCTCCATTTATTGTGATGTTGTCGATTGATCCAACTGTAAGGATTTAAGTGGTTGTCTTCTTTATGTTGAGGAGCAATCCATGTTGAAGCTTCTAAATAAATCATGTTGGGTATCAAAGCTATTTCTACCTCCCTCTTACATTCTACAGCCTACCAGGCAAAATTAAAAGGAGAAATAAAACAGGTATAAAACATCTACCTGTATATTTAAAGTTAAACTCTTCTGAATGATAACTATTAATTATGTTGTACTACTTCAAATTATGCACACACTCTTCATGAAAATCTTCCGACACACTTGGCCTTCCCTGTAAGTGATAAACAAAGAACAGGCCACATGAATAGATTCAATCAAGGTTACTTAATTGCTAGAGCACCAAATTGCTTGAACTCCCATCAGCCAACAATCTGGCAACACCCCTCATGGTGGAGGTCCTCACCTTCTCAGATGCTCCGTTTGCTTAATATCCTCCAGCAAAAATAATTCAGTGGAGTTTCTTATGAAATTCTACAAATTATAAAAATATTGAGCGTATGAACATATGCTCCCTTTTAAACATTCTGCGGGGCGTGGGGGGAGAAGGGAAAAATTCTGTGTCAACTAGAGTTTTAGGTCACATTTATTTTGGGTAAATAATCTTATGTGCATGCTTTTGAAGCTGAAAGAGTTCTTTCCATGTAGTCAACTTTTCACAGTTTTAGAACAGGAAAATAGACATACATATGAACACAAATTCAAAGGCTTCCTTAATTTGCAGTGAGCCATCAATAAGAGCTAATAGCAATTTAATATGCATTCCACCACCACCACCACCCCCAGACCAGGGTTCTGGCATGCCATTCACCATTGGGCACAAGGTGATGAAATAGGAGATGAGAGACTGGAGGGAAGGAAATTTAGGATTCTACAGAATGTTTATAATGAAGTTCTCCCTGCTCAAGCATTCATGACTTAGACAGTGGAGGAGAAACAGCAGGTTGAATCACTTGTGGAATAGGTGATTAGATATCCTTGAGTAGTCACAGAAGACGTCCTGAATTAGAAACCAGAAGGTGATTATTACTATTGCTCTGGCTTTGACACAGCTGTTTTTATATGATCTTAGACAAGCCGGCCCTTCTGGACTTCTGGTTGCTCATGTCTGAAGGACTCGTTGGAGAAAGGAAAACTAAAGAATAAGGTTTAAAGTCTCTTGAAACCCAAGTTATGAAATTTTCAAAGGACAGATGCACAGAAAGTTCCAATGACCTGGATCAACAGCAAGAAGGGACATCCCATCTCTAGAGTAAGAAGGAATATCTCATCTCTCCTCTTCTTTTCACTAACCCTACTGGGCCTTCCTACTGGTTGTGAGATTGACTTGAGGGCAATGGGTTTCTAAACAAGGAAGCCTAGATCAGGCTTCCATTATTTCAACACATATCTTTATCTCTCTGCAGACTGATCCTCTCAAAACTGAAGATGGGGTTGTAGTCACCCCTTCTGTGCAAAGCATAACCTGGACAACTATGTCCCGAATTCCTGAGCTGGATGGGATTGTAATGTGTGGCATAACTGCTTAAATTTGTAAATTCTAAATGGAGCAAATTGTCATGAAATAAAAGCCAATTATATAAAAAGAACCATTGAAAATAGAGGCATTAGAAACCTAGTCTAACATTTAGGATAAGTACAATCATTGTGAATGTAGTTATAATCCTTATGGAAAATATATTTCACTGATGACTAAGCATTTACTCTCTTTGGGGGAAAACATATGATAGAACCCTGTCTTATAAGTATTGCACACTAACCGATTGTGACACTAGAGTGATTAAACCCTGTCTTTAAGAGAAAATTCAAGTTAAAACTTTTCATGTACATTTCAACCCACTTTTTAAAATCATTTTATTGGGGACTTGCACAACTCTTATCACAATCCATGCATCCACCCATTGTGTCAGACACATCTGTACATTTGTTGCCATCATCATTCTCAAAACATTTTCTTTCTACTTAAGTCCTTCGTATCGGTTCCTCACTTCCCCCCTCCCTATCTGTCCCTCCTCCCTCACAAATCCTTGATAATTTATAAATTATTATTATTTTGTCATGTGCCCAATCACTTTTAAAATTAATCAAACATTTAAAAAGAAAAGTGAAAGTTGAAATCTAACAGAAGCCTATCCTATGTATCTCATTTATCCTATGTAGTTCATTTATTCACACTGATGTTGAAAGACAGCTTAAATTTCAGAAGTTAGTCTCGATTATTAGTGAAAATAAAAAAACAAGTTTGCCATGTGCCAAAAATATATAAATAGTCTTAAATATTGTTCAAATGGTTATTGGTACTTGCATATGGCTCTGAACATGAGTGAATATGAATCTGAATGTGAATATGAATATTGAGTGTGCATACACAATGGGACTTCAAAAAGTTAGCGGGAAATTTGTATTAAAAGATCATGGATTTCCCAAAGCCCATCTATTGACAGCTGGACATTCGCTTACAGAAGGGTCACAAGGAATGAGCCAGTCAGAGTGTAGTATAGCACTGGTAAGACGTACAACATTTCTCTAATTTAACGCTTCCTTCCCACAAGTATCATGGCCCCAATTCTACTTTACAAATCCATCTAGACCAGAGCATGTACACTGGTACAGATAAGAGTTCTCGACACATGGAATATAGGGCAGATAAATCTCTCTGAAATAGTATTGGGAGTAGTGATACCATGAGGGTAAAGAAAAGGTAGGAGGGAGAAAGGGAGAACAGAACACAATGATCGATGTGTAACTCACCCGCCACAGGGGACAAACAACAGAAACATGGGTGAAGGGAAACAACAGGCAGTGTGAGATATGAGAACAAGAGTAACTTATAATTTATCAAGGGTTCATGAGGGTGAAAGTACCAGAGATGGGGTGGGGGGGGATGAAAAAGAGGAGCTGATACCAAGGTCTCAAATAGAAAGAAAAATGTTTTGAAAATAATGATAGCAACATATGTACAAATGACTTGCTTTAACTGATGTATGGATTTTTATAAGAACTGTAAGATCCCCCAATAAAAGTATTTTTTAAAGCATGGATTTTGTATTCAAGGTGAACACAAACCCAACCCCTCACCCACTCCAATACTAGACAGGATCCATCCTGTTCCCTGCTGCCAACTGGATTGGCCAGGATTTCATCATAGACTGTACTGAGAGGGTTTCTGTGTGCTTTTTATACAGTTGAGTAGCTTTACAGTGGTTCTGCCCCCTCTTTCTATAAATAGAGTGAACCATTAAAAAAGAGAGATAATGGATTTTTTTAAGCCTCCTCACATATATACGTGTGTGTATGTGAATATGTTGGGTGATTCTACGTGTGAAAGAGAACGAGACAGAGTATGCTCCTGTGTGGGCATGACTGTAAGAACACTGTGAACATGAGCAGCTCCTGGCGTGTTATTATTCAATGTAAAAAATCATTACAAAGATCGCACATGCTTCCCTACCCAGGCACGCACAAAATTCTTCAGCTTCATGCGAATTTTATCCCACTAAATAATGAATTACACCTGTGTACCCAGTATGAATTCATTCCTGGTGATTTGTGGAAGCAATTTAAAGAAAGCATGAAAAATGGAGCTATTTTACCATATGCATGTAGATAATAATATTTTAAAGCTCTACTGTGGACCTAGATCTAAAAAAGGAGTCAAATAACTACATCTGTGGAAAGATAGGGAAACTCAATATCATCCATCAGAACAAGGCCAGGAACCAACCGCAGAAATGAATCACATGCAAGTTCAAGGTGAAGGTGAAGCTACTTAAAACAAGCCTTTGAGAGACAAGCTATGACACCGAGTACATCCCATGTGACTTTAAAGCCAATCTCAAGAATTCACTTCCATCTGGTTAATGCTGACTCACAGTGACCTCTGTGGGTTTCTGAGCCTAACAGTTTATGGGAGTAGAATGCCCAATCTTTCTCCCATGGAAGCTGCTGGTGGTTTTGAATGGCTGATTCTGTGGAGCCCAGCCCAATTCGTAACCACTAGACCAAATGAAACTTTTAAAAGATCATTTAAAGATCAGAGAGGCAAAAAAATCAAAATGAATGTCAGGAGGGACTCTGAAACTTGAATGTACAGTAACTAAAGCAAATGCTATAAGTGATGAGCTGAACAGAAGAGATCAGAGTAAAGTATGATCATGAAATGGTAAGACCTGGAGCTAGAAAAAGCAAAAGGGGAAAACGCACTGAGAATATCTCAAGCTGGAAGAAATGAAGAAAAATGCAAGCCTCAAATTGATATACTGGAAGATTCTCTGGGCAAAATGTTGAGCAATAAAGGAGTCACCAAAAGAAGATGGCAGAAATACACAGTGTCACCAGACCAAAAACAATTGATTGACGTTCAACCATTCCAAGGGGTGGCACGCAATCACTAAACAGCAATGAAGGAAGAAGTCCAAACTGTCAAAACCTTGGCAAAAAAATAAGGCTCCAGGGATTGACAGAATGTCAAGTGAAATGTTTCAACAAATGAGTGCTAAAATGCTGGAAGCACTCACCCTTCTATGTCCATTCTAACAAAAAGTGATATAAGGTGATGTAGGATTTATCAAACAATATCATTAATATCGCACACAAGTAAAATTTTGCTGATGATAGCTGAAAAATGGTTGCAACAGTACATCAACAGGGAATTGCCAAAATGCATCAAGAGCATAGGAAACAAGGAATGTCATTGTTGATGTCAGGTGGATCTTGCCTAAAAAGAGAATACCAGAAAAGTATTTAACTGTGTTTCATTGCCTTTGCAAAGGCAATCAAGTATGGATAGCATTGTGAAGAATAGGAATTCCAGACTCCTTTATAAGTACTCCTTTATAAGTACTCCTTTACATAAACCAAGGGGTAGTTATTTGACCAGAAGAGGAGGAGAACCACCTGGTTGAAATTCAGGAAACGTACACATAAGCTGCATCCTTGCACCAAGACGCTGGACTATGTGGAGAAGAATGCAGCATTGGGGATTGGAGGACTCCTTAACAACCAGCAATACACAGTTGACACAACCTTGTTTGCTGAAAGTGAAGACATGCTGAAGCACTTATTGATGAAGGTAAGAGACTATATCCTTTGTCTGGATTATCCCTCAAAAGAAAAAAAACAATATCCCCACAAATAGACCAATAAGCTGCATCTCAATGAACAAAGAAAATATTGAACATGTCAATGATTTCATCGTACTTGTAACTACAATAAGCATCTGTGAAAGCAACAGTCAAGAAATCAAATGATGCATTGTATTGGGCAAACCTACTGCACACAGCCTCTTTAAAGTGTTAGAGAGCAAAGATGTCACCACAAGGTTTTTTTCAATTGCCTCAGACACATGCACAAGCAAAATAATGACTAAGGTATCAAAGAAGAATTGATGCCTTTGAGCTATGTTGTTTGTGAAGGATATTGTAGATACACAATGGACTGCCAGAAGAACAAATAAATCTATTTTAGAAGAAGTACAGCCAGCATGCTCCTTAGAAGTGAGGAGAGAGAGACTTTATCTCAGTTACTTTAAACATGCTATCAGGAAGAGTCAGGCCCTGGGGAAAGTTGCTCATGATTGGCAAAGCAGATGTTCTGTGCAAAAACTTTTAAAAAGATACTTACATGGTGACGAATGACCCAAATAGAGCAAAGACTTTTGAGAACAGTTCATGAAAAGGTAGTTCATCATTCTGCTATCCATAGTGCTGCTATGAGTCTGAGCCAACTAACTACAGATATAAAAGAAAAAAAGTCAACATTCATCTCATAGAAGGAGGGGAACAATCTAAAAAGCTTATCTTTTACATTAAAAATATGTTAACAGTAAGATTTTAATTTTAACACAGAAACATAATCCACAAATCAATTGCCCTGATATAGGTCCAAATCAAAATAATATGAAAGGCAAATGATTTGCATCATGTTGTAAAAATTAAATGCTTTTAGAAATACAAAATTATGATGGTGAGTACTATAGTGGCAATGATGCAGTTCTAATTTTTCAATGGTTATTGGGAAATTAGGCAGCTAGATGTTAATGGTCATACTAAATCTATAATGAGGAGGCAAATGATCACATTAACACAGACCATATGTTTACAATCATTTACTACAGTTACTCTGCTATCTCTAAAGGGAGAGGCAGAGTTCAATTTAAATGGGAAGGAAAAACAGGAGTATGCTCAAAACTGAAGCCAAGAATGCAACACTAAGTTCTAGTAGAGAAGAGACAAATAGAAGATGAGACAAATCCCCCACACAGAAGAATCCCAAGTAGTGTACACAGACTCTCCATCCTGAAGAAGGTGGAGCAAGACCCCCTGTTCCAGAAACTCAGGTTGCACATGGTACTTTATCAAATAGCACAATATGGGAAAGGGGGGAATAAAAACTTGATAGTAGAGAACGTGAGAAACATTATCTCATCGAGGTGATCAAGAGCAACAAAATGACACTAGACTTCCTTCCCCAAACTCCCTATAGACAGGCATCATGCTTTGTAAAGTAGAAAGACAGCTGAAAAGGAGCAAGACCCTAAAGATTTGAAGGTAAACAAGCAGCCATCGAGCTCAGAAGCAACCAACCTACATGGAAGAAACATGCCAGATTGTATGATCACAAGGTGTCCAAGGCATCTAAAAACAAACCATCATATATCATTGTGAGTGAAGGGGAGTGCAGATTGGGCGCCCAAAGCCCATCTGTAGACAACTGGACATCCCCTTTCAGGAAAGTCACAGGGAGGAGGTGAGCCAGTCAGGATGCAATGATGAAATATACACCTTTCCTCTAGTTTTTAAATGCTTCCTCCCCGCCCCCAGCACCCCCGCCCCACTACTATGATTCCAATTCTACCTTACAAATCCAGCTACACAAGAAAATATACACTGGTACAGAAAGGAACTGGAAACACAGGGAATCCAGGAAAGATGATCCCTTCTGGACCAGTGGCGAAAGCGGCGACACTGGGAGGGTGGAGGGTAGGTGGGGCAGAAAGGGAGAGGCAATTATAAGGACCTACATATCACCTCCTCCCCGGTGTACAGACAACAGAGAGGTGGTTGAAGGGAGACATTGGACAGTATAAGATATGACAAAATAATAATTTATAAATTATCAAGAGTACATAGGGGAAGCAGGGAGGAAGGGAAAAAATGAGGAGCTGATACCAAGCACTCAAGTAGAAAGCAAATGTTTTCAGAATGATGAGGGCAAGAAATGTACCAATGTGCTTGACATACAATGAATGGATGGATAGATGGATGGATGGATGGATGGGTGGATGGATGGATAGATGGATGAATATAAGAGCTGTATAAGTCCCAATAAAATGATTTTTTTAAAAAAAAAGAGGAAGATACTCAACATGATGGATTGACACCGTGGACAATGGACTCAAACATATGAGGCTCACCGGTGTTTCATTTAGTCGCTCTGACTTGGCACCAACTAGATGGCACCTATCACAACAAACCTACAACCCCAATGTAACAATGAGAAAGCATAAAAAAATCTTATTTTTCTACTCTCCATAATACCTGCTCAGCAATGTCAAGGCTATCAATAACCAGGGAAGTCTCCTCAGCCATGATTACTTCTCATCCTTTCTTTGTTATTGACAGCCTTGATATTGCTATGGCTTCTTGAATGGGGTCCTAGAATATGAAAGACCACTAAGTTAAAACTTTAGAAGTCTACAGTAAGTATGGACTTAAGTTAATAACATAATATGTTCATTCACAAAACAATGAATCATAATGTCAACTATTAATAAAAGAGAAAACTGAAAGGAAGAAAAGATATGGGGACATGTGGACTATCTTTACACTTCTTCTGCAAATCAAAAACCACTCTAAAATTAATTTTTTAAACAAAGAAATCAAGATATTCCCTTATAAATAAAAACAGAAGATTTTGTTTCTAACAGATCTTTCTTATAGAAAACATTAAATGGAAACCTTCAGGCTGAAATGAATGGATACCGAGAGTAACTCAAATCCACATCAAGAAATAAAGAGTAAGCAAAAGTAATTACATTAGTAAATATAAAACCATATATATTTTGGGAGGGTTGTAATTTTTTCCTCCTATTTTAAATGAAAATTACATGAGGTCATCTAAAGTAATATGAATGCCTCTATGATATATGAACATATAATTTGTATTAGAATAGCAGCACAAAATAATAGTGCTACATAGAAGCAATAACAGAGCTATCCAGGAGCCCTGGTAGTATGGTGTAATCACTACACTGGGCTGCTAAGTGGAAGGTCAGCAGTTCTAAACCACCAGCCCCTGGGTAGTGGGGAGTGGAAGACTAGGCTTCCCATTCCCATAAAGACTTACAGTCTAGCGTAGTCAAGCAGCGCAGGAAGGAAAAGAATGTTTGGAAAGTAATTGTGGAGCAATCGTACAATATTGCTCAACAGGAATGAAATGATACAGGTACTAACTCCCAATTAATAATAACAAAAATAAAGAATTACAGTCTTGGAAACCCATAACGGCAGTTCTACCCCGTCCTACAGGGTCACTCTGAGTCAGAATTGATTCAATGACCGTGAGCTTGACTTTATAGATGCCAAGTTTTTAATAATCTGAAGTAGAAACAGTAAAAAATAGCATACAATATAATACCAGTAATTGTAATTCCTAGAGTTCTCTTTTCTAAAAAACTCAAAAACTATAGTAACGTATACCCGACAAAATATGGATTTTTAAATGGCACAGTAGAGAATATCGAACAAGACCAAAAGCAATCATACAAAAATAGAGACAGAAGAGACATAAAATACATTTTTTAAAATGTCAGATAGTAGATTTCAATCTTACTTTATCCATAATTATATTATAGGCAAAGGAAGTAAAAAAGAGGAAGACTCTCACCAAAATGGTCTGGCGGCAGCCAGAGGCTCAAGCAGCTGTGATTGTGAGGATGGCCCATCACTGGGCAAGGTAGCATTCTCTTGTATTTCTGGCTTCATTCTCTTAAAACTAAGGCTAATGCTGAAAGCTCTTCGATGACACCGAACGCCTTATGTTACCATCCCGACTGCTGTTGGATCCATTCCAACCCATGCCAACACTTAGAGCTGCGTGCAACTACTCGATACGGTTTCCAAAGTAACTAGCATATCTTTCTCTGCAGAGAGGCCGTGAATTCAAAGGACAACCTTTGAATTCGCAACTGATCACCTAGCCACTGTACCAAGAATCTCTACTACTGCCCTGGGGGGGGAAATGATTGCAAACAAGTACTCTGAACAGTTTTATGTCGACAGAGTAGATAAGGTTGGTAAATTGGGCAAATTTCTAGGAAGATACGACTTTCCAAAGTTCAAGAAGAAATTGAAAATCAGAGTAAATCTGTTACAAGAAAAGGCATGGAATTAGTACCCATAAAACTATCCCACAGGACGTAAGCAGAAAGAAAATGTTTTGAGAATAGTGATGGCAACAAATGTACAAATGTGCTTGACAAAATGGATGGATGGATGGATGGATGGATGGATGGATGGATGGATGGATGGATGGATTGTGATAAGAGCTGTATGAACCCCCAACAAAGTGATTTTTTTAAATGCCCCACAAAGAAAAGCCAAGGACCAGATAACTTCACTGGCTAATTCTAACAAGCATTTAAAGCAGAACAGCTATGAATGCAAACAACCAACCTTTTAGCCCAATTAATCCTTCAAAAATGCCTCCAAAAATTAAAGTACAAGAATTATTTTCCATCATTTTATAAAGCCCACGCTGCCATTACAAGAAGGCTGATGGTGGCATAATGGACATCTCACAATTTAGATTAAAAAACATTTACATCATTTTATAAAGAAATTCAAAGGTACATTCTCTTTCATTTATATAAAACTGACCAGACTGCCTTTACAACATTTCATGTGTACACTTATGGCGATTTTTCAAGGAAATTGAAATGTTCCTATATAAGCAATACGATAATTTTAGTAAAATTCATTGCATAATGAGTTCAGCAAAATTGCAATAAGTCGGGTCTACATGTATACGCATATATTTATATTTAAATGAATGTACATGCTTAAAAAGATCTGATAAAATAAATTGATGGGATGATTTTAAATAGTTGATTTTCTTTCTAATTTCCATCTGATGGCAATCAATGAATTTCCATTTTATAAAAATATACTCAAGTAATGAAACATCTGCTACTTGGAATATCTCCCTCGGCAGCAATGTGTAAGGACATTGCCTGTGGAACTATTATTTCATTTAGCAATTTAAAGATAAAGTAATGTGTGTTCTATATTCCTTAATGAAAGAGACTTTACATGATCATTCTTTTAATTGTGCATCTCTCTGAGATAGCATCTACTTTTCCAGGTTGTGAAACATACACACAACACTGATTTGACATCTAATGCATTCTGACATATAGGTCCTGCTAAATCCAAAGGTGAGAAGGGTAGTGCTACGAGGGGGGGTGGTAAATACTAGTTCATTTCTCAGTCGTTGACTTTAGCAGGACACACAGAGAGAAGTCAATGTTATGTTATGAGAGACTAAAGGAGGCCTGGGGATATAGGGGGTTATGCTTTGGGCTGCTAACTTCAAGGTCAACAGTTCAAACGCACTAGGTGTACTAAAAAAGAGTTACAGTCTCAGAAACCCAAGGGGGCAGTACTACCTGCCCTACAGATCCGCTCGACATCAGAATGGACTCAATGGCAGTGAGTTTGTGAAGGGCTACCAGAGCCCTGATGGTGCAGGGGTGTGGCATTCCACTGCTGACGGAAAGATTGGAGTTTAAGCCTATCAGCCACCCTGCAGAAGAAAGATGTGACAGTCTGGTTCCATCAAGGTGACAGCTTCGTACAGCCTCTACAGCAGTTCTATAATGTCCTATAGTGACTCTGTGCATCCAAATGTGATTGGGGACAATGGTTTGGATGAGGGGATGTCAAAAGTCAGGGGAAAGAGAAGCAACGTTTAAAGAGAGGTTTTAGATGCAGAAACCCATCAAGACAGATTGTTTTTAGAATCAGATTGCCTCTGACAGAGCATAAGCCACCAAGAATCGTACTCTATTTGGTTTAAAAAAATAAAAAAACTCCCAGCCCTCCAGTAGGGTCTTATTGAAAGCAAACCTTTAGAACAAAGTGGAACCACCCCTTCGGGGCATCTGAGGCTGTCAGTCTGTACAAGAGCAGAACGCCTCGCCTTTCTCACCAGGAGATGGTGTGTTCAGCAGCCCCATTCACAAGCCTCCACACCAGGGCTCCTTTCTAGCAGGCTAATTTTAGATCCTTTGTCTGTCATCTTCAGATATTTGCCTTCAGCCATGTTCTTATCTGATGATCAGCTCTTACTCCCTTTTCTCTGTCTCTCTTTCTTTCTTGGTTCATGAAGCTTTCTCTCATTTCTGTTTAAAAGAGCTGTTATCATTCCTCGTGAATTCTTTGCCTCTTCATACAGATGGTTTGTGCCCTGTTACATTTACAGAAAAAGAGGTAAAAGTAGCCTGGATTTTGATGGGTTCCATGGATTCTTGGCAGAGCAGCCCCCACCTCTGCTCACTGAAACTTCTTGTCTCAGGGTGCACTGATAGACCTTGAACATGCTAATCCACTGGCCCCCAATATAGGCTGAGTGTTGTCCTTGGGGGAGCACTTAAAGATACCAAGAAACGGGTCCCCATCCTAATAACTCCAAAGACAGTCACACCAGAAGGAATGTTATTACAAGATTCCTGAAAATTGAGACAAAGAATAAGTATTCGATGCAGTCAAGGCAGAGAAAAAGAGGACATATCACCTTTAAAACATGATGCCCAGGGATGGACTTCACGCCAAGAGAAGTTAGTCAATCACAGAAGGACAAATATTGTATTAGATCACTATAATCAAGTAAAAGCTAATATGAAGTTTTTCATACCCAAAGAAACAACTTTCGAAGGTTGGGGATGGGGAGCTGAAGCAAAAGACCAGAGGGCAGTTTAAGTGTGAACCTGGATGACAAGGAGATTAGTATTCCGCAAGAGGGAGATGAGAAATCACAGAAAGGACAATCTAAGTTGTTTAATACAAAATCAATTATCTGAAATACAAACCTCCACCTAATTCACAGTGAGACGTTATTAAAATATCATAGTCATCATGTTTACCTTTGAGAATTATAGTCACTGTGAACTTAAGTTTGAATTTCATAGAATCATTTTCCATTATGTTTCTAAATTATTGTTCTTAATTGACAAAGAGATGTGTAGCTGGTTGATAATTTTCCCAAATGCAATTACATATTTATAAGAAATACTATACTACCAAATGTAAATATGTATATATTATTGCTAAACTAACTTCCTATTGGTTTGTGTATAAGCATTTTCTAAGAATAGCACAATAAGGTAAATTTCAAGTAATCTTGGTGTTCAAAATTAATATCACCCCATTCTGTTTCAGCTTCCCAATGTCCAGTACCTAGGGCAATCTTCATTGAATTTATTTTGACTATCAGCAGCTGCACATTCCACATACATAAGAAGACTAATGGATGAATAAATGAAATAAAATTGTTCCTCAAAAAAAAAACGTTGGGCAGAGCCCCAGTAGCGTAAGTGGTTGAGTGCAGGACTGTGGCCTGCGGGCTTGGTGGTTCAAATCTAGCGGTGGCTCTCAGTAGCAGTGCTGAGTAGCTCCCACAACCACCAGAGGGCAGTGATGCCCCCCAAAAAAATGTTGCCCAGGTTTCTGGGGAAGAAGAAGACCAAGAGTTCCTGACTGTGACTTCCCTTTCAGAGTCTGGGTCTCTATGGAATATCCGAATGAAGATGTCAGTAAGATTTCCTCTGAAACTCATGAAAGAAGTGAATGTGAAATGGTAATTTGGGAATCATCACCATGTAACTATTGATCAGGAGTAATAAGTGCCATCGAGTCAATGTCAATGCAACGCAAACTTATGTGACAGAGTAGTGTCCCATGGGGCTGTCTAGGCTGTAACCTTTCCAGGGGCACATTGGTAAGCCTTCTACCTTTGAGGCCGGTTGGTAGCTTTGAACTGACAAACTTTAAGCCTTGGCACTGTACTGCCTAACCCTTGTGCTGATAAGACTCCTTCACCATTAATTACATCTGTGAAAGTAGACACGATATCCTAGATAGAACACATGGAGAGGGAATAAAAGAAAAACCCAAATTGAAACCGGGTCCATGAGTTCATGTAAAAATGACATAAATAAATGCCCTTAAAGAAATTGGCCAACATGGTTGGTAATAATAATAATAATAATAATAATAATAACCCCAGTAAGTTCTAAGTAATAAGAATGGTTTAAGACTATCTTAGCAAGGAACAGATGGTCAAGTATCTAATGCAACCAGAAGTCAAACTGAAATGTGAGATAATATTGTTCAGTAAGATTTAGCGCCAAACAATTTATTTGTGACAAAGGGGTGCTCGCTTCAGCAGCACATATACTAAAGTTGTGACAAAGGGAAGTTTTTGGGGGGAGTGTGGGAGAAAGGATAAAAGGCTGCAGCAGAAGAGAGAATGCAGAATGAGAAATGGAGAGGCAGTGGAGAAGTTTAACTACAAAGTAGAAGAGCAGTAAGCCCATGGCTGATGGTAGATGTTGGAGTAAGTGCTAGGGAAAAGAAGTCAGAAGGGGGGGGGATGGGTTTGAAGATCCAGAAAGGGTCTAGTTTGATGAATCTAGATCATTATGAAAACTAGAAGGAATGGACTCTGAGTTCAGGGATAGGGTTTAACTTTCAAAAGAAAGAGGAATGCTTATTCTATGGGCAGAAGAGAGACAGAAGAAGAATGGACATTGAGAGAGAGAAATAGGTTTGGTAGCATAGTCTTGGAGGAGTTACCAATGATAGGTTCTCGTTTCCCTTTGCCATTAGAAGTGGATCGTTTGCTGTGAATTGCCAGGTGGTGGTAGAGTAACGTATCTGAGCACGTGAAGGAGAATTGAAGAAGCTACTGTGGTAAAAGGTAAAGAAAGCAGAGATTAAAAGGACACAAAGTTGACATCCACTTCTGTGCCTCAGGTGAGGATGGAGGTTGGGAATTGATAAATACTGAATAACTTTACCCAGCAGTGTTGGGCAATGCAGGTGGACAATTAGATTAAGCTGTCTGTGGGAGGGATTTTACCAGATAAACATGATGAAAGAACACATGAACTAAAAATTACATGACATTTCTAAGAAAAATTGTTGTTGTTGTTGTTGTTGTTGTTGTTGTTTCTTGTTCGCTGTCATGGAGTCAGCAGCTCTGCCCCACAGCATCCCTATGCGCAGCAGGACGTAACATTGGACAGTCCTGTGCCATCCTCACAGCTGCTCATTTGCCTGAATCTCTGGGTGCAACTGCTGTGCTCACCCATGTCTCAAGGGCCTTCGCCTTTTGCACTGCCCCTCCATTTCACCAAACATGATGTCCTTCTTCAGGGACTGGTCTCTCCTGACATTACGTCTACAGGATGTAAGACTGAAGTCTTTCCATCCTTGCCCCTTAGAAGCACCCGGTCTTTCTTCTTCCAAGACAGACTGGCTTGATCTTTGACCTTTAGGCAGTCCAGGGCACCTTCACAATTCAGATCAGTTTGTCCACGGAGCCATCCAGGGCCCTCTCAGTATTCTTCTCCAGCACCACAATTCAAATGTATCTGGTCTCCTATGGTCTCCCTTACTCGATGCCCAAGATTTAAAGTAATGGATCACGAGATGGAGCTGTACAGGAGAAGTAAAACTGAGAGGAGACCAACAGCAACAGCAGCAAGCTTTCAATCACTCTTAGGACAACGACTGACAGGATCCTTGGAACTATGAAACCGCATTCACACTTTGTATCTTCAATCCCAAAGAAGTTCCTTGGCGCTTCCAACTCGGCTCTTCAATAGATGTATGCTCTTCATCCGATCATTAAATCCGGGTGTCAATCCTTAGGATCATGTGTACATGAGAGCGTCCCATTACCTAGCCTCACTGTAGTTCTGAGGGAAAACGCAGAAATGTCTGACAGTTTTTATAAAGATGCTAAACAGCCTCTGGTAATTCCCTCTCCCAGGTTAGGATCAAGATGAGACAAGAGTAGCTTAAAGAGTCCAGATTTTTTCATAGAATTTAAGATCAGGCTACATGGATTTGAATGATGTCAAGGAGGATAAAGTCTATGTTCTTGTCATATATTCGTTGTAAATTGCTTGTTGTGCTATCAAACATTTCATCTCAGTATTTATATTTTATGTAATCACCTGAAAATATATGTATTGGTTTATGTGCTTTTCTTACCTGATCTATCATCTCTTAAATAATAAATATCATTTTGAGTCATCTCTATCCCGCTGCATAGGGAAATGGAACCATATAATAAGTGCAATCCAGACAATTTTATCTGTCATAATTCAAGGTGTACGTTGCAAAATCAGAGATTTCCAACAGAACAAAGTTTGTTGTCTATAAGCATGGCAGAATAAAACACAGGCGGTCATATAAAATCCAAACACATCATTTGACTTCAAATTCAAAAACAACAGATGAACTAGTATTATACACACAGCCATACATCACTTTGCCTGGTCATTTTTAATTTCTTGCTTTCACGGAAGATATATACAACATATATCAAGTAAGATACAATGAATCTGTACCCTGCAAAGTAGAGGTATTTAAATTCAAATTCCTAAAAATCCTTATGTGTACTTTTTTCTGCTTTACAGAAAAATTAGAGTCTATGCTGAGAAATGGGAAACACTTGAGTTACAGTATTTCTTTTCAACAAACACAGGGCTGCAGTATTAGCCTTTCTAGCCCCAGGAAGAGTTACAGTCTCAGAAGGCCACAGGAGCAGGCTATAGGGTCTATATGTCCTGTAGGGTCACTATGAATTAGAATAGATTCAATGACAATAAGATTGGGGCTTGGGGGTCTCTCGGTATTAAAGTGCAATAGTTAAATGCGAACCCCAGGTAAGTACTTCAAACCCAACAGTAGCTCCATTGTAGAAAGACAGAACATTTCATATGTGTAAAGATTTATATCCTGGAAATCCTTTGGGAGAATTTTTGTTCTGTCCGATAGGATCGCTTTGAGTGGGAATTTGACCCAACAGCCATGAGCCTGAGGTGTTAGTATCATTGTGTTACACCACAGAGGGAAGTAGAAGCAAATCACGTATCAGGTAAAAAGTGTTGAAGCATCTAGACATTTCCTAGTCTTGCTTATCAATGCCCAGCCCTTGAAGGTATGGAAGCCTTTAGAGGATGCTTTTGACTGCTAACTGAAAAGTTGGCAGTTAGTGCCCACAAGCCACTTCATGGGATAAATATGTGGCCATCTGATTGGGTAAAGACCGACAAATTTTGGAAACTCCATTGGGCTATTGTACTCTGCGCCATAGTGACCCCAATAGTGAGAACCAACTTGATAGCAATAGGTTTGAAGGGGCATGGCTTGGCTTGGCTTCAGTTGGTCTGGTTTGGTTTGGTTTTGTGGGGTGTATATGTAAATCTTTCTAGTGGACAATACAACAAGCAGAAAGTGTATACATTTTTGAGCCACGGGATCTGATTCATGTAGCAATGTCAACTGTCAAATGCAAAATGGAAATGAAAACATAGCAGGAGTGAGGAATATTTTTCAAACACCAAGTGGCATCATTGACAACTGGCAACTGGCAAAAGGCTAAGTGATAATGCTCAATAGTGGGCATTTTCTGTTAACCATTGTTAGTGGTTTGACGCTATAGATTTTTTTAATGACAAGTTTAAAGGCATGGCTCTAGCAAGCATCATTATCCCTGTTTCCAAGGATTTCCCTGAGCCTCAGTGTTGGGGCACTGTTGTTTTTTTGTTTTTGTTTTTTACTCAAGAGGTAGTGCATTTTTATTTGCAGCTGTTGCTGAAATTTCAGTGATTAAGTTCAAGATCCTGTAATGCACTTTCATGGATAAGATAATAACATAATGTCATTTAGTGGAGTATAATGAAACATACTTCAAGGCAGCTCAATAAAACAAGTTAAAAGCTAGCAATAGTCTGTAAATTTGATAAATGAACTATCCTACCATGATAAGAGTTAGGGACAAAGTTGTGATTAAAGAGGAGATTGCTCATTCTCACTTCCAGTAGACGCAACAGACATCAGAAGGGAGTCTTTTGGTACATACAGTGATGATTCAGAAAGATAAACAAATATGCTTCCTCTGCTAAGAAATCCTTTCTTGAATATCAAGCTAGATGTTGTATATCAGAAATAAATTATAAACCATCCTTACCTCTCTCTCTCTCTCTCTCTCTCTCTATATATATATATATATATATATGCTTTTCTGATGGTGCCCAGCTATCAAAAGATAAAGCACTTGGGGTCTTTTAAAGGCTTGAAGGTAAACAAGTGACCATCTAGTTCATAAGCAACAAAGCTCACATAGAAGAAGCACACCAGCCTGTGTGACTACAAGGTGTTGAAGGGATCAGGTATCAGGAATCAAAGAACCAAAAATCACATCATTGTAAATGAGGGGAAGTGCAGAATGGGGACCCAAAGCTCATCTGTAGGCAATGGGACATCCCCTTTCAGAAGGGTCAGGGGGAGGATATGAGCCAATCAAGGTGCAGTATAACAATGATGAAACATACAACTTTCCTGTAATTCTTCAATGCTTCCTCCCTTACTATCATGATACCAATTCTACCTTACAAATCTGGCTTACCCAGAAGATGTACACTGGTACAGATAGGAACCAGAAACAGGGAATCCAGATGGATGATCCCTTTAGGACTAGTGATGAGAGTAGTGAAACTGGGAGGCTGAAGGGAAAGGGGCAGGTAGAAAGCGGGAATCGATTATAAGGACCTACATATAACTTACTTCCTGGGGTATGGACAATGGGGAAGTGGGTGAAGGGGGACATCAGACAGTGTAAGATATAACAAATTCATAATAATTCATAAATTATCAAGAGTTTATGAGGAAGGGTAAGAATAGAGGGAGGGGAAAAATGAGAAGTTGATACCAAGGGCTTAAGTAAAAGGCAAATGCTTTGAGAATGATGAGAGCAAATGTGCTTGACATACAATGGATGCATGTATGGATTGTGATGAGAGTTGTATGAACCCCCAATAAAATGTTTTTTTAAATAAATCATTTAAAAAATAAAATCTAATACAGACTGCCAAAAATAGAGTCTTTTATGTTGCTTTTCATTTGGGGGGGGGAAGTGGGTTTGTCATTGGTAAGCATGATTTATAATTATAAGTACCACAGCTTGTCTGTCAGTTTGCTGTACTGTAGTGGTCTGTGTGTTGCTGTGATGCTGGAAGCTAGGTCGCTGGTATTTCAAATGTCAGCAGGGCCACCCAGAATCAACTGGCTTCAGCAGAACTTCCAGATCAGGAAAAGAAACAAAGAAGGAATTGGCTGGCCCTGAAAACCTTATTCAGAGCTTTGAGACATTGTCATATACTGAAGACCTAATGAGTGGAACAGTTGGAGATAGTGCCCTAGGATCAGAGAGCACCTAAAATGTGACTGAGTAGGAGCTGTTTTCTCAAAGCAGAGTACACCATGGTGAAGTGAATGGAGTAAAGTCTGTGAAAGTGGAGCCTTCAGGATCTTCCTTTGCTGATGAGGTATGAATCAAAATGAGAAGAAACAGTTGCAAAAATCTACCATTAATCAGAAGCTGGAACATGTAAAGTATGAATCTAGTAAAATTGGAAATCGTCAGAAATGATATTGAAGCATAAAGTTCAACATTCCAGGTATTCTGAAATAGACTACTCCTGGCCATTTTGAATCAGAAAATGATATGGTTTACTGTGCCCCAAATGACAGTCATTGTCAAAAAAGACATTTCCAAATCTATCTTGAAGTGCAATGCTGTCTTATAGGATGATATCTATCTGCCTTTGAAAAAATCCAATCAATACAGCTATTATTCAAATTTATGCACCAACGACTGAAGCTAGTGATGCAGAAATTGAAGAAATCTACCAATGCCTTCAGTCTGAAATTAATGAAAGACACAGTCACAATGTGTTGATAATTATTAAGGATTAGAATGCAAAAGTTGAAAACAGAAAAGAAGAAACAGTAGTTGGCACACACGGTCTTAATGATAGAAATTAAGCTGGAGATCACATGATAGTAGACATCCAATGAAAGGAAACCCAGAACCTCCATTTAGTATCTCATTGCTCCCTTAATATTAATATGACAGGTATCTGATAGGCAAGGACCTGTCCTTGTAAAGAACGTCACAGAAAGTTTCTGTAGCACCTACCCCCATGCTCAATTCAAGCAGAGCTCAAGAAATTAAGAAATCAATCTATACAAAGCAACAACTCATGCAACACAGGTCACAGACTTTACTTGAATAAGCTCATTTTAGCAGAACTTTAAATTCTATGCCATTAGATAAATTGTTTGCGTTACCAGTGCAATTGCCTTATACGCCAGGGAGATGACTGACAATGTTTTCCTTTTGGTTTGGTTCTTTGGTGGTGGTGGTGGTGGTGGTGGTGGTATTTGTTTGTTTTTGTTTGCTTGCTTTATAAAGTAAATCAGAATTTATTCATATCCCACTGACAAGCAGATGGATTCTTCTCCCCCTTAATTCCAGCCCCAGACTAAGAGCAGTTAGTTTTTATGACATGGCCCTCTAGTTGCCTTCATGAGGAGATCACTGAAGATCAGGTGTGACAGCAAAGAGTGGCAAAGAAAGCAAATGGTGTCCGGTTATCAAGTGGAATAATGTCTGGGGTCTTAAAAGCTTGTACTCAAACAAGCAGTCACCCAAATGAGGCATCAACTAAGTCCACATCAAAGAAACACATCAATCTATGTAATCTAAAGATGACAATAAGAAAATCCAAATATGACAAAGGGAAAAGTATCAGAGATGAACTGTGAATACCCAATTTGTATAAGACTATGAAGGACAATGAGAGCTCAAAAGAGTATCTGGTCAGATTAAGCCTCTGGCAGATCTCCTCTGGACATAGGCAAGAGTCTAGAACAGATTCAATATCAGATCAAGATTATTGTAAACTTGATTATGGTGGCCTGGGCTACTATGGTATAATATGATATGTGGTCAGTAGACCTCCCTCCCTCTTGACCCAACCTTAATTTGTTCTAGACGTAAATATTTCTCACTTGTTCCACAACAGAAATTTCTTCTCTGACTTAATTATTAAAGCATAGGATATGTTCATTTATATTAATAAAACTACGTTAAGAAAAGAAAATTCCAGTCAAAAATGGTGGGGGAGGGGCGTGAGGAGCATCCAACAATGTTTGCAGCAGTAGCTTAACAAGGAGCTGCTGGGGCTTCAGGCTGGCTTCAAAAGAGAAGATGGTACAAGGATATCATTGCTGGTGGCAGTTGATTCTTGACTGAAAGCAGAGACTACCAGAAAAATGATTACTTGTATTTTATTGTCTATGCCAAGGGATTCAACTGCATGGATCATAATAAACTGGGAAGAGGCTGGGAAAGAATGGAAATTCCAGAAGACTTCACTGTGCTCATAAGGACCTTGTACATAGATCAAGAAGCTGTGCTGTCGATGGGAAAAGGAATTCTGCATGGTTTCAAATCAGAAAAGGTGTGCATCAGGATTGAAAGGTATGTATCATCCTACATATTCGATTTGTATGCTGAGCAAATAATCAAAGAAACTGATTATATGAAGAAGAATGTGGCATCGGGATGGAGGAAGACATTGACAACCTGTGATACATAGATAATACATTACTTTCCATACTGAGAAGGACTTGAAGCTCTTATTGATGAAGATCAAAGATGGCAGCCTTTAGTTTGGATTTCAACTTAATATAAAGAAAAGCAAAATCTTCACAACTGGACCAATAGGCAACATCAGGATTATTGGAGAAAACGTTGACATTGTTAAGGATTTCATCTGCCTTGGACCCATAATCAAAGCTCATAGAAACAGCAGGTAAGAAGAGATCAGTGTGCTGCACTTGATAAATCTGCTGCATAAGACCTCTTTAGAGAGTTGAAAAACAGGGACAAAGATATATTTGCTTCAAACATTTCTAATTGACTCATATGCATGACATTGCATAAGGAAGACCAAAAAAGGATGGATGTGTTTGAATTGTGGTACTGGAAAAAAATACTGAAAATGTCATGGACCGTCAAAAGGACAAACAAATCTGTCTCGGAGGAAGTATAGCAAGAGGGCTCCTTAGAGGCAAGGATGGCCAGACTCCATCTTTCTTTGGACATATTGTCACGTGAGACCAGTCCCTGAAGAAGGACATCATACTTGGTCAAATAGAGGGGGCAAAAAAAAAAAGGAAAGTCCCTCAATGAGATGGATTGACACAATAGCTTCAACAAGGGGCTCAAACATTTAAATAATTGTGAGGATGATACAAGACAAGGTAATGTTTCATTCTGTTGGGTATAGGGTCATGAAGGGTCAAACTGATTCAATGACACATAATAACAACAAAATATATAGGTAAGGGTGCTGTGTAACTTAGTTAAAAGATGGAGATCAAATTAATCAGTGCCTTGTAGCATTCTGTGAAGTTAAACATCTAGAATGGTGTCAGGCATATTGTAGGGACTCAAAATTTTTAATTTTTCGTTTCTTCCCCACTTATGCACACCATTGGCTACCTTGAAAAAATAACCATACATTTCAATAGTATTAATATATCAAGCCTAATAGTTCTGATGACATACTGCACTGTGCCTGACCTAAGACATAGCGTTTTCAATCACTTCATACGCATGCAAAAGCTGAACATGGAATAAAGAAGACCAAAAGAATTGATGCCTTTGAACTGTGGTGTTGGCAATAAATATTAAACATACCAGGCACTGCCAGGAAAAAAAAATCTGTCTTGGAGGAAGTACACCCAGACGCTCCTTAGAATTTCAGATAGTGAAGCTGAATCTCAAATTCTTTGAATATGCCCCCTGAAGATGGACATCATGTTTAGTAAAGGTTCAACAACAGAGAAGACCCTCCATGAGATGGATTGACACAGTGGTAACAAAAAAAAAGGCTCAAATATGACACTAATTTTGAGGTAAGTGTAGGATTCGGTTGTGCTTTGTTCTATTATTCAGAGTCATTATGTCAGAACAGACTGGACAGCATGCAAGAACAGCAACAACCATGTGTATTAGATTATTTTATTTTTTAAATCATTTTACTGGGGGCTCTTACAGCTCTTATAATATCCAATGCATCAATTGTATCAAGCATACTTGTAAGCATGCTGAAATCGTTTACTAAATATTTACTTTCTATTTGAGTTCCTCTTTTCCCCTCCTTCCCCCACCCCACCCTCATGACCCTTTGATCAATTATTATTGTTTTCATATCTTACACTGACCACTGTCTCTCTTCACCACATTTCTGTAGTTCATCCCCCTGGGAGTGGGGAGTGTTATGCATCGATCATTGGAATCAGTTTCCTCTTCCTCCCCTCCACCCCCACCTTTCCCCTAGCCTCCTGCTATCTCTTTTTATAACCTGTTCGGAAGAATGGCTTTATAACTAATTTTAACCTCATGATTCTAAATGTTCTAGTCTTCCTAAATCTATTTAAGCATTTCTATCCATTGAAAATCTTTTCCTACCTCTTTCACGCCTTCCTTTTGTGACCTCAATCAAAAGAAAACAAAAATTTTATTGTGAAATTTTGTTCCTTCTATATTTGTTCCTACTAGAGCCTGCTCTCGAAGTTGCAATGTTGACACCTTTGCAAACTGGCAATCCCCTGTCTGAATGTCTCTAATGTTGAGTAAATCTGGATCTTTACTGAAGGTCTGAGTGTTTTTTCCCTTGTGACACCTTAGAGTTGTGTCCTTTAAACAAATCAATTAAATGTGGTTCTCATATATTCCACTTGATATTTCGAACCTTTAATTTCAACACTACCTAAAAACCATTCAGGCTTTTTTAACGTGAGTTTTAAATCATCCTTCCATTCAGGCAAATGTCCCATTACACCTTTCATTATTCTTTATCCTTTCTCTATTCTCTTTACCTCTTAGTCATCGTTTAAGTATCCTAGATCTTTCACTTCTAATTTTCATGCCTTTTTATTTATCTGCACTTCTATTGGGCCATTCGAGTGAACAATTTGAAACTGGAGATTAGTCTATCTTTTAAAATTATTCCACTAAATTATGCGACTCAGAGATATTTCTTTTGGGAAGTTTGCCATGGTGGTGTGAGTGTAGCTCTTTGAAAGTGTAATCCTCTTTTGTGTGGTTATGCTCTGTGCCATCCCTCCATGAGTCTCCCCGCGACATGAACAACAGTTCAATTCACGACTCAGCAAGATCTCAGAGTCATAGTAAATTAGAAGTCTGCAACCCTGAGCTGGGGAATGAGAAGCCCAGGTCTTAAAGAGCTTTTAGCCTATGTTGATGTCTGGACCACATCCCCAGTTACTCTGATTGAATTGCTTTTGTGTAATACCTGAGTGTAGGTTTTTTTAGACATCTGAAAGGCGCTCTGGTTGCATAGTGGTTACCCATTGGGCTGATAACGAGGAATTGAGCAGTTCAAAGTCATCGGTTCCTCCTTGGGAGAAAGATGAGGCTTTTCTACTCCCATGAAAAGTTACAGTCTTGGAAACTCACAGAGGCCATTCTACCCTGTCCACTAGGGTGACGGTGGGTTGGCATCCACTTGATGGCCATGAGTTTGGCAAGCTATGGACCCTTGGACAACACAAGGAGAAAGTCTCCCTAGGGTTGATGTTCCTCCCCAGACAACTAACCATGCCTTAAGTGAACCCCAAAGGTTGGTTGCTCCCAAGCTCTGTGCAAAGTGCAACAAGGAGGAAGCCCAGCCCAAGGTCCCTTCTACAAAGATCTGCCCTCATTGGCTGGCAGGAGAGAGGCTTGATTTCACCCATGTCATTAAACCCCTGAGCCTACCCTCTTTCCAAGACATCTCAGGGGACATTGCACCTCCACAGACACACCCTCCAGGCTGCTCTACGTGTGCACCCCAATAACTGGGAGGAGTCTAAGGAGGGCCCAGGAGGAATGGCAGAGTCCCATATGTGTATGGAGAACCTGTCTTTCCCAAATCCCTCTCCTCGGTCATGAAGAGAGAATGTGCACTCCAGGTGCCACAGAACAATGTCCTATCTAAACATAGACAAAATATCCACTGCCATGAAGTCCATTCTCACTCTCCAAGATGCCTATATAGGCTTCCAAGATATAAACCTTTATGGGAGCGGATTTTCTCCTAGTTCTCCACAAAACAGCTGATAGAGTTAAGCCACTGGACCTTACAGTTAGCTCTAAATCTTTCACTTGGATAAATTTATGTTTCCTTCAAAATCGGAATGTAGTATCAGGCATATTCTCTCCTTGGGTTCTATGGAAGTATTGTTTTCTTTCCCTAATGAGAGGTTGCTCCACCCAGTTTACCCACCAATAGAAGTATCATCATTTTCTCCAAGATATACATGTCCCCCACCTCCATCTATGCAGCCCTTCACAACCCAGGATAACTGCTATCAACTGACTACTGGACTTTAGATAGCCTCTGTCCTTTCAAGGCACAGAACACCCTTCATAGGCCACACTAGAAGAATTCAATGTGGAAAGCCCACTAAGAAAACTTGGCTTTACCACAAACTCACCTGTTGCAGATTCCAGGGATCAACATATTCCTTTGGACTTAAGATGAAAAAGCCCTTGTGTGAGAAAAAGCAGATGTCTGTTATCCCACAGTTATGGAATTGGAAGTCCCTGCACTTTGGTTCATATCTATTGCTTTGAGTGTGCCCTATGAACGGTGGCCTGGGACTATCATAAATTTACTACTTTAATGTTCTCCTTGCTTTCTTATGACATCTATTAATCTAGTGGGCAGGGTTCTGCCTTTGTGAATGAGTATCATGAAAAGCTTTTCCTATCACCAGACCCCATTGCTTATGTAAATTGTCCAGTCACTTAAGATCTATACAAATCAACAATCCATGTACTGCAACCTACATCTAATCTATAGTTGTATAATGTCCTTTTCTTTTAAACTCTATATCATTGGCTAAATTAAATGCATTATCAACAGAATTATCTTATGCCCCAAGGGAATTATTCATAATGTTTTCTATCATAAATACCTCCAAAATAAACCAGAGACATGTATAAACCATAGACATATGAATGGATTTAGGGCCCACATTTAATCCTAGGCCCAATTTGAGAACAGTTAGTTCTTATGACTTGGTCATATTCGATAGTTGCCTTCATGAAAAGACCACTGAAAATACATGGACTATAGTAAAGTATAGTAAAGAAAGAAGATGCTCCCCATCTATCAAAAAGAACAGTGTCTGGGGTTTTGAAAGCATTCTTCAAACAAGCAGCCATCAGGGCTGAGCCCCGGTGGCATAGTGGTTGTGCATGGGACTGTGGACCACTGGGATGGAGATTCAATTCCAGCAGCAGCTCCACAGGAGCAGAGGCTGGATCTCTACTCCCACCACCAAAGGGCAGTGATGCCCAAAAAACAAACAAACAAGGAGCCATCTAAGTGAGGTGTCAACTAAATCCACATGAAAGAAGCACATAAGCCTGTGTGACCCAAGGATTATAAATAACAAAATCCAGATCTGAAGGAAGGAATTCAATCAGAGCTTAAACTGCAAGCACCCAGTTTTCAGAAGACTACGGATGTCAGTGGGAGCCCAAAATTCAATTGCAGGGTTCACACAGGGATTAAGCCTCTGAGAGCATTGTAAAGTTGACTACAACAGGTATAATCAGTTTAAAATGTAATACTTTATTATTCAATCACCCTTTTGACTCATTTCAAAGTTGTTTCAGTTTTTAATATTTTCTGATTTCTGATCGAGGTTTTTCTCTGTTTTGTCTAATGCTGGCTGTTAGGGTTCTCGTTCATTTCTTTGCTTGCTTCCTTCCTGTTGGTGCTTTGTATGCTTTTATGTCTATGAAATTCAGGATAGGTAAATGTATAGAGGCAATAATTAAATTAATAATTACCTAGGAGCATGTCAGGGAATATAGCAGAGAAATAGAATGCAAACAACAATGAGTCTGAGGAGAAAATGTCCTGAATTTATTGTGGTAATGATTTCTGAACTAAATAATATGATTGAATGATTAAATTATATAAATTGTACATTATAAATTGAAGTCTTAAAAATTAAAGTGGTTGAGTCAACAAGCGGCCATTCAGCTCAGAAGCAATAAAGCCCACACGGAAGAAGCACACCAGCCTGTGGGATCATGAGGTGGTGAAGGGATCTGGTGTCAGGCATCAATGAGCTAAAATTATATTATTATTAATGAGGGGGAGTACAGATTGGGGACCCAAAGCCCATCAATAGGTGAGGTGACATCCTTTTGCAGAGAGGTTACAAGAAGGAGATGAGTCAGTTAAGATACAGGGTAGGTGCTATGAAATGTGCAACCTTCCTCTAGTTCCCATGCTGCCTCCCACCCACTATCATGACCCCAATTCTACCACATAACTCCAGCTAGATCAGGAGATGTACAGTGAAGTTGGAAACATGGGAAACTTAGGATAAATGATCCATCAAGACTACTAATAGGAGTGGTAAAAATTAAAGTGGAAAAATTCTGCTTTTTTCACACCAATTTAAGTATTTCATACTATTTTATCTCCCATTTTCCCTTCCACCGATGATGTTAATGGAGAATAAAGCATGTGAAACCCACTGCTATCAAGTTGATTCTAACTCAGAGCAACCTGATAGGATTGTTGCTATACAACCTAACAGAGTGGAATTGTCCCCTAGAGTCTTAGGAAACTCTGCAATATTAGTTCTACTTTATAATATTAACGGAAGCAGACAGTCTTCTCTTTTCCCCCAAGGAATGACTGGTTGGTTTAAACAGTCAATCTTGTAGTTAACAGCACAATATTTAACCCACTGTAACACTAGGGTTTCTTTATTGAAAATATTAAATAAGTACTAACCATTTTATTAATTGATGATATTCTTTGGTACTGTTTTCCCAGTTCCTTCCCAATGGTATAGGTGCAGCATGATTGCTTAAGAGGAAAAAGCACTTCCAACTTTCATGCCAATTATTTTTACAGAATCATTACATTCCACAGACAGTAAGATAAGAATGAAAATGTAAGATAAAATAACATTGTACACATAGCACCCATGAAACAGGTTATCAGCATTGTGCAGAATGTCAACAGCAAGAAGGCTGAGTACAATTCAACAATTCAAAAAGCTAACTCTAACTAGAGTCCAGACATGGATGGAGGGAAAGCAATAGAAAAATTAAAAAATTGATTCTCATTCAAAAACCACTAAAGGACTCTGAAACTCTCTGTAGTTACATCCTCCTGAACTAAGCCATAAAAAGTTCATATAAATGATATATCATGGCAGACAGACATATAGATGTTGCTGGGTACTATCAAGTCCATTCCAGCTCACAGCAACCTTAACAACAACTAAATGAAACATTTGGTCCCACGCCATCCTCACAATCTCTATTTTATGTGAGTCCAGTGTTGCAACCCATGTGTCAGTGCATCTCCTCAACAGTTTCCCTCTTTTTCACTGCTCTTCTATTTTATCAAACATGATGTGCTTTTCCAAAGACTGGTCTATGTCCAAAGTACCTGATACAAAGTCTCATCATAGTCTCTTCTACAGGGTATTCTGGCTACACTTCCTCCCAGACAGATTTGTTTGTTCTTCTTGCAGTCCATGGCACTTTCAATATTCTTGACCAACATCATAATTCAACTTCCTCAAATCTTCTTTAGCCTTCCTTAGTCACGATCCAACTTTCACATGCATATGAAGCAATTGAAAATATCATGATGTGGGTTAGGCATACCAAAATCTTTAAAGACATCCTAACTCTACGCTATCACCTCTTAATGAGGTCTTATATAGCAGACCTTCCCAATGCAATATGTTGTTTGATTTCCTGACGGCTGCTTTCATAAGCCTGGATCGTGGATTCAAGCAAAATTAAGTTCTTGATGATTTCAATCTTTTCTATAGTTATCATGATGCTGTCTATTGGTTCTGTTGTGAGGTTTCTGGTTTTCTTGGCATTGCATTGCAATCCATACCAAAGGCTGCAATCCTTGATCTTCATCAGCAAGAACTTCAAGTACTCTTAGCTTTCAGTAAACAAGGTTATTTAATCCTTATAGCTCAGGTTGTTAATAAATCTCCCTCCAATCCTGGTGCCATATTCCTCATCATATGGACCAGTAGCATTCAGATTGAATGAGTATGGTCAAAGTATGTAACGTTTTGACACAAAGAGAGACAAAAATTCTAGATAGGTTTTTATTCTTATTGTTCTGTCTGTTAACCTCTAGGTAGAATTTTTAATGAGAAGAAAATATCCAACGCAATTTATCTTCACAAGCTTCCTTTGGCACTTGTAATAATTATTTGATGTGATAATAGCATTTAAATTTTATCTGGTCATTAGGCTTCTTTAGAGTCTTAGCTCCAGAACTCAAAGTGCTTTGGGAAGAAATGATAAGTCCCATTATCAAGAAAGTAATAACCAAAATAATTTAATTGAGTGTAACTGTGTACAGTAATGATGTTTTTGCCTATATTTATGGGGGGAGGGTGAAGAATTCCACTAAATTTAATGTAATCAACAGCAGCATTATCATTATCATAAAATAATATACCATAATTTATGAAACCCTAAAACCCACCTAATACTATTCTAGATGCTTAACCTCACAATCACCTTATGAGACTTGTATTATAATTACAATCTACCAATAAGGAAACTGAGATTCAAAGCGTTTTGGTCACATCCCTAACATTTCATAACTATGAGTATTCAAGTCATTTAAATTCAGAGATGACTTTTCTCTCTTTCTCCTTCCTCCTCATTTTGAGTGAATCAAGTATCTTCATTTAAACTCCTTTAAAATTTTTTAAAAATTAGTCTTTGATGCCTGATACTTGATCCCGTCAACTCCTCATGATCACACAGGCTGGTGTACTTCTTCCATGTGGGTTTTGCTGCTTCTCAGCTGGATGAATGCTTGTTTATCTTCAAACCTTTAAGGCCCAAGATACTATATCTTTTGATAGCCAGGCACCATCAGCTTTCTTCACCATATTTGCTTATGCACCCATTTTGTCTTGAGCGATCATGTAAGGAAAGGTGAACATCACAGAGTACCATGTTAGTAGAACAAACTGTTCTTGCATTGAGGGAGTACTTGAATAGCGCCCCAATGTCCAAAGACACAAAACAAAATTATATCAATGGGAATGAGGGGGAGAGCAGAGTGAAGACCCAGAACCCATTAGCAGTCAATTGGAAACTGCCTGTCAGAAGGGCCACAGGAAGAGAAGAGCCAGTCAGGGTGCAGTCTAACACCAACTAAACAAACAACCTTCCTCTAGTTCTTTAAGGCTACATACTGGTACAGATAAGAGCTCGAAACACAGGGAATCTAGAACAGGTAAACTCCTCAGGACCAATAAGGAAAGCAGCAATATTGGCAGCCGGGTGGGGGTACCAATCACAATGATCGACATATGGTGCCCCTCCCAGAGAGATGAACAGCAGATAAATGAGAGAGTGATTGGTGTAAGACATGAAAAAAATAATAACTTATAAGTTATCAAGGGGACATGGAAGAGAAAGGGAGGGGAAGGGAGTGGAATGAGGAGCTGATGTCAGGGGCTCAAGGGGAAAGAAAATGTTTTGAAAAAAATGATAACAACATGTTTTTGAAAAAGATGACAAAAACATATTTACAAATGTGTTTGACACAATGGGTATATGTATGGGTAGTGATAAGAGCTGTAAAAGCCCCCAATAAAATATATTTTTAAAAAAAGAAAAAGAAACTAAATTTCTTTGTTGACCATTGGTGGGTTATATTAATACTGAAATTATCACTGCCTAATATTACTGAAATGAAATTAAATAAAACATATAGATAGATATTCCAGGTATTAGCTAAAATGGCATGGTACTGGCCATTTTGAATCAGAAAATCATACGATTTACTATGCTGGGAATGACACAATCAAAAGAAATAGCATTGCATTCATCGTTTAAAAGAAGTTTTGGGGTTTTTTTCATCATTTTGGGGAGGGAGGCTTATACAGCTCTTATCACAATCCATACATACATACATTGTATGCAAAAGGACATTTGTACATTTGTTGCCATCACCATTCTGAAAACATTTTCTTTCTATTTAAGCCCTTGGTGTTAGCTTCTCATGAGGTGCAAAAAGGAGTTTGTAAGATCCATCTTGAAATAAAATTCTGTCTGTGATAGAATAATGCCTATCCAAATACAAGGAAATCAAATCAAAATGATTGTTATTCAAATTTATGTGCCAATTATTAAAGCTGGTGATTTTTTAAAAATCATAGAACTCTACTGATATCTTTAGTCTGAAATTGATCAATTTAATCAAGATGCATCGATATAATTATTGGTGATTGGAATGTAAAATTTGGATCAAAGAGTAAAGAATAGTAGCTGGAAAATCTGGTCTTGGTGATAGAAATGAAGCTAAAGATCTTATGAGAGAACTTTGCAAGATCGATGACTTGTTTATAGCAAATATCTTTTATGAACATCACAAAAGGTTACTTTGCATGTGTGCTTCTCCAGATGAAAGACAGATAAATCAACTTATCTACATCTGTGGGGAGAGACAATGGAGATGCTCAATATCAGCAAATAAAAGCAGGTCAGAGGCTGCCTGTGGAATAGACTATCAATTGCTCATATGTAAGTCCTTCTTGAAAATGGAGAAAATGAAAACAAGTCCACAAGAGCCAAAATACAACCTTAAATATATCCCCCTGGAATTTTGAGAACATCCCAAGGACAGAGTTGATGCATTAAACACTAATGACAGATCTGATGAGCTGTGGGAAGACTTCAATAATGTAATATATGAAGAAAGCAAAAGTCAATGTGGTGATGTACACTGATGGTGCCTGGCTATTAAAAGATATAGCATCTGGGATCTTAATGGTCGGAAGATAAGCAAACAACCATGTAGCTAAGAAGCAGCAAAGCCCACATGGAAGAAGCACATCAGCCTGTGTGAGCAGGAGGTGTCAACAGGACAAGGTAACAAGCATCAGAAGACACAAAACAAATAAATATATCTATGCAAATGATGGAAGTAGGAAGAGACCCAAAGCCCATCTGTAAACAATTGGACATTCTGTAAACAGAAGCATCAGAAGGAAAGAATCAGACAGCCACAGTACTACACAGCACTGCGGGAACATCTTTACTGCATCTTTAATGCTTTCTCTTCCCTCCCTTACTATGATGACCTTGTTCTGCCTTTCAAATCCAATGAGACCAGAGCATGTACATGGGTACAGACAAGAGCTCTCAACACATGGAATCCAGGACAGAAAAGTCCCTCTGGAACAGTAATGGGAGTAGGGATACCATGAGGGTAGAATAAAGATGGGG